>ML784431.1:101696-112845 GCA_009831015.1 Picea engelmannii
ATGTTGGTAGTGTCATACCGCTAGATGCTCATGGACCTAATAGGTTGGCTCATGATGAGACCCCCTATCCCTCAACTAGGACTTGTTTTATTATCTTTATGGGTCCCTCTGCTTCTTGCTGAGAAGCTTTTTATTGTTTTCTCGGGGATCCCTGGGCGAAGCATCTCGAGGTTTTATTCTTAGGCTTTTATTGTCAGCTACTTTTACCCCCCAGACCCTTTAGCCCATTCTTCCCACAAGGTAGGGTACAACCCCTAAATAATTGGCCAACCCTATGCCCAAACCAGTGTAATGGGATGGACGAGCGAGAAATAAGATGGAAAATGGTATGTATGATGGGAACAGACAATGACTTTTCAGAAATCCCCCCAGTGGCAACTCAAAACCTATGGGCACAAGCTTGTTAGAGCATCCTGTCATTCCCCCCGGACATGGTCAAGTGGACAAGTATAAGATCCAAGCATTTGTTAGAAACAAAAGAAATTAAATGCACATATTCAAAGGTTTTGAGGATCAAAGTGACACATACCATGATACCCGGACTCATTACCTCATGGAGCAAGAACCATCTCTGAAACAGGACCAAGCCGAAGGTGATGGATGTTGTTGCTGCTGACGAAGTGGAGGCGCTGAAAGGGAGAAAAGATGGGCCCTCTAGGGCCATGCTCAAGTCGATCTGACTCTCGATATTCCATGTCTAGGACCTGTGGGCCTCGAGATATAATCTCCTAGTTATCCCTAAAAGTGGGGGATAACAAGCTCCACCAAGTGATCTTGTATGCATAGGACCACACACATCTATATGTACAAGTTCAAGAATGTCTATTTTTCTCTTATCTGTATGAGTAGGGAATTATTCTCTATTCACCTTCCCTAATGCACACCCTTCGCATGTAGAGTGTTCATTCTAAGCATTAGAAGTCCTTCTACCATTTGTTGTTTTTGAAGTAATAACAAATCAAGATAGTTAAGGCGGTCATACCGTTGGTGTTAAGATAATTAAAAAGTACCTAGGCAAGTGTTTCTCATCACCTAGGCGCCTAGGGGGTGGGAAAGTGCCTAATGTAGACCCTTGTCATTTAATTTATGAGAGATAAATTGAAAAGTGACTTTATGACTTAAGTGAAGGGGATGAGTGAATGGACACTCAATCTCATCCACTCATCTAATCTAATCTCAACCGTTGGATTATGAAACCCCTCACATTCCCTCATTGAGTCGACTAGGGTTAGGGAGGCGCCCTCCATCTTCATTGTTGAAGTGATTTGGAGAGAGTAAAGGAGAGTTGAAGCAGAGAAAACAATTTTCTGAAGGTGGCACGAATTCCAAGACAAAAAAAGTATAGCACACAAATCAAGGTGAAGGTACAGCATACCCGGGCCATACAGTACGGATTTTTGAGGAGGGTGTACAACTAAAAATGGCACAGAAATCAAGCAGTCCGTACTGTTGATTTCTGAGGCAAAGAGGGCATGAATTCCAAGGTTGTTGTATAGCAGTTTTGGCATAGAAATCGAGACAGCAGAAGGAGGCACGATTTTCTAGAAAATTTTGTACAGTCCGTACAACTAGGAGGCACGGAAATCGAGGGTCGTACAACTCTGTTTTTTGGGGGCACAAAGTTCAAGAATGTCTTGGCACAAATTTCAAGGAGGAAGTGGCTCAGATTTTGAGGAGGAACCTTGGCACGGTTTACGTGATAAGTCTGTAATTTTTGTTGTAAATAAATTTCTGATGTAACAGAAGATTTCTCTGAGCTCTGAAAATAATAAAAATCCCTCTCACTGGTTTTCCCCTTGTGGGTTTTTCCAAGGTCAAGTTTGACCAAAAATCTTTGTGCATTTTATTTTTTGAATATGGTGTTGCTGATATAATTTTGTTTCTGCATTAAATATTAATCAGAATCCTCATGTTTCAGTTCTGAAATATTGTTTATTTGTTGAGTATTTATGGCTGTCATAAAACTGGGTTTTGGGCATTAAACATTGAGAAAAATCAGCGAGACTTGAAACTGGGTGGGGTCTGAAAATTTACATGGTATCAGAGCTCAGTTGAAGAGAAGTGCAGATTTAAATCAGCAAGACAGAGAAGAGGACAAAAGCTACTTCACCAGACAAATTTCTGAATTTTTTATTTTCAGCTGAGAAGGGTCAATGGTTACTGGTTTAAGGGTTGAGGACAGACTTGATGGGGCAGTAAATTTTGGTGCTTGAAAGGAGAGAATGATCTTGATTCTGCGGGAGAATGAGTTATGGGACATTGTTGAGAACTCCACAACAAACCCAGTGAATATACCTACAGATGCTACTCTTCTAGCAGCCTACACCAAGAAGAGTATCAAGGCTAAAAGAATCATTCTTGATGCCATCAAGGACCATTTGATTCCTCATGTGACAGGGAAGACAAATGCCTATGAGATGTGGGAGTCCTTGACGAAGTTGTATCAAAGTACAAATGAGAACCGGAAGATGGTTTTGAGAGAGAAACTGAAAAGCATTAAAAAGACCAAGGCTGAAAATGTGGTCACATATGTTACCAGGTTGACATGGGTGAGAGATGAACTTGGAGTTGTTGGGGAGGCCATTGCTGACAGTGAACTTGTGAGGACAGCATTGAATGGGGTGACCAAACAATGGGTTGTTTTTGCTGAAGGCATTGTGGCTAGGGAGAATCTTCCCAAGTGGGAACGTCTTTGGGATGACTTTGTTCAGGAGGAAACCCGGAGAGGTTATGTGCATGGTAGTTCATCTACTGGTAATGATGAGGAAAATGTGGCTCTTGCTGCTAACAGCAAGAAGAAATTCAAAAAGGGTCCTAAGGGAGGAAACAAACCAAAGAGTGAAGGCAAGAAGGACATGAGCAAAGTCAAGTGCTTTGCATGTCACAAGTTTGGGCACTATGCAGGACAGTGTCCTAATAAGAAGAAGAAGCAGACAACAGCTTCTGCAGAGGTGGAGGAGTTTTCCTTAGTGGTATGTCTTTCCACTAGAGCCACACATTTCAGTGTTTGGTATATTGATAGTGGTGTCTCCCGCCTTATGACAGGTGTCTGTGAGCATTTGACAGTTCTTACACAGATTGGTGATCTTGAGGTAGTGCTTGGAGATGACCAGGTGGTCAAGGCAGTTGGTAGTGGGACAGTATCATTTCAGAGGGAGTCTCTACCTCCCATGTTGTTGAGAGATGTCCTATATGTTCATGGCTTGAAAAAGAACTTGATTTCAGTTTCTACTATTGAGGAGAGGGGATATGAGGTGTTGTTCCGTGATGGACAGGTGCTCCTATTTCCCAAGGGGTCGAGTATCACTTCGGCCAAAGTGATTGGGACTTGACATGAGAAGTTGTACAAGCTCATGTTTTAGCCAGCTAGTGCATTATATCATACTACCAGCAACATTGATCTTTGTGAGCTATGGCATAGGAGGATGGCCCATTTTCATCATGGGACTCTGAGGATATTGAGGGAGATTGTGACTGGAGTGCCAGAGTTCAGTACAAAGCACCAGGAGTTGTGCAAGGGGTGTGCTTTGGGAAAGTACACCAAGACTCATTTTCCAAGCAATGACAGCAAAGCAGCAGGTATACTTGATCTGATTCATTCCGACGTATGTGGTCCTATGTCTTTTGCATCTTTGAGTGGTTGTTTGTACTGTGTCATAATCAGTGATGACTTGTCACCGAAGTCTTGGATTTTCTTCATGAAGACCAAAGGACAAGTCTTCAATCGGTTCCAAGAGTTTAAAGCTCTTGTGGAGAACCAGACTGGGAGGAAAATCAGAGTACTGAGGACAGATAATGGGGGTGAGTATACATCCAAAGAGTTTAATGACTATTGTGCAGAAGAGGGCATCAGGAGAGAGTTGATTGTTACTTACAACCCACAGCAGAATGGGGTTGCTGAGAGGAAGAACAGGGCCATAGTTGGGGTTGCGAGAGCCATGTTGCATGATTAGGGGTTGCCACTCTTTCTTTGGGTTGAGGCATGTTACACTGCAGTTTATCTGCAGAACAGGAGTCCACACAGAGTATTGGGGGATAAGACTCCTGAGGAGGATTTCTCTGGGAAGAAGTCTGAGGTTCGGCACTTTAGGATTTTTGGGTGCCTTACATATTCACATGTCCCTTCTGAGAAGAGGACAAAGCTAGAACCCACAACAGAAGAGGGGATTTTTGTTAGGTATAGTGAGAGTTCAAAGGCTTTCCGCATATACATCCCTTCCTTGAGGAAGACAGTTTTGAGAAGGGATGTGAGATTTGAGGAGGATAGAGCCTTTAGGAAGTCATGAGGGACTGAGAGGGGTGAGCAGTCAGCACCTCAGATTCAGATGAGTCCACAGCAGACTTCAGTGACACAGAGTTCAGGTCCACCAGTTTCGGTGACGACTGGTCCACAAGTTACAGGGCCACAAATGTCAGGATCACAGGTTACTGGTCCACAGGTTTCAGGATCGAGTGCTCGAGATTCTACTTTAGGTTCACAGTCTTCAGGTGATGGGATTGAGTAGGGGGGGTCCCCTCCACGAGACACTACTTCAGAGAGGAGGAAGCCCAAGTGGCCTCAGGACACTATGAGAGAGGCATAGGGTTCAGTGAAGAATCCCAGGCAAGCTGTGAGTGAGAGTAAACCTCCTGAGAGATTTTGCAGCTACCTTGCGATGGTGAGCAGCATCAGGGAGTCTGAGCCTTCCACTTTTGAGGAGGTTGTTGGAAGACAGGTTTGGAGAGATGCCATGATGGAAGAGTACGGTTCCATCATGAAGAATGATGTTTGGGAGATTGTTTCAAGACCTGAAGGGAAGTCAATGGTGACTGCTAGGTGGCTCTACAAACTCAAGTATGTTACAAATGGCAGCATTGAGAAGTACAAAGCTCATTTTGTGGCTCGGGGGTTCTCACAGGTTGAGGGAGTTGACTATGATGAGACCTTCGCTCTGGTTGCTAGATATACCTCGATCAGGGCAGTGATATCTATTGTAGCAGAGATGGGTTGGAAGATCCATCAGATGGATGTGAAGACCGCATTTCTGAATGGACTCATACAGGAGGAGGTGTACATTTAGTAGCCATTGGGCTTTGAGGTGAATGGGAGAGAGTCTCGTGTGTGCAGACTGAAGAAGGCATTGTATGGGCTGAAACAAGCTCCCAGAGCTTGGTATTCTAAGATTGATGCCTACTTGCAGCAGTTGGGCTTCGAGAAGAGTGAGGCGGATCCCAACCTGTACTTCATTGTGGTTGGAGAGGATCCTCTCATACTCTTGCTATATGTTGATGATATTTTCATTACAGGGGTTGAGAGACTCATTACTAGTTGCAAGGAGAGCCTTGCTTCAGATTTCGAGATGACAAATATTGGACTGATGCATTATTTTTTGGGATTGGAGGTTTGGCAGGAGCCTGTACACGTCTTTCTGAGACAGGGGAAGTATGCTTGTGACATTCTGAGGATATTCAGATGGAGAATTGTAGGCCCATGACCACACCCATGATTACTCACTGGAAGAAGCTTCATGCTTCTAAGTCACAATTGGTTGATTCCACTTTATATCGTCAGTTGATCGGTTCATTGATGTATTTGGTCAACACCAGACCAGATATTTGTTTTGTTGTCAACACTTTTAGTCAGTTTATGGTGGATCCTAGGAGAGTGCATTGGGTGGCAGCAAAACATGTGCTCAGGTATCTTTGTGGTACAGTGGATTATGGTCTGGATTATCTGAGAGGGGATGGAGTTCGATTGGTGGGCTATACAGATTCATATTGGGAAGGATGTGTCAGTGACATAAAGAGTACTTCTAGATGTTGTTTCAGATTGGGCTCAGCAGTGGTGTCTTGGTTCAATCTGAAGAAAAAGTCAATGGCTTTGATTTCTGCAGAGGCTGAGTATATGGCTGCCAATCAGGCCAGTTGTGAAGGCCTTTGGCTTCGCAAGTTGTTGGTGAGATTATTTGGTGTGCAGTTGAGACCCGCTATGATTTATTGTGACAATTGAAGTTGTATCGAACTTTCTATGAATCCAGTTTTTCAAGACAAGTCTAAGCATAATGAGATTCGATATCACTTCATCCAAGATTATGTTCAAAGAGGAGCATTTGAGCTACAGTACATATCTACAGATGAGCAAGTTGCAGACATACTCACTAAAGCCTTGGACAAGCTTGGAGTGGTGAGTAACACCTTCCTTGGTAAGAGGGAGTGTTAAAATAATTAAAATGCACCTAGGCAAGTGTTTCTCATCACCAAGGCGCCTAGGGGGTGGGAAAGTGCCTAATGTGGACCCTTGTCATTTAATTAATGAGAGATAAATTAAAAGGTGACTTTATGACTTAAGTGAAGGGGGTGAGTGAATGGACAGTCAATCTCATCCACTCATCTAATCTAATCTCAATCGTTGGATTATGAAACCCCTCACATTCCCTCATTGAGACGACTAGGGTTAGGGAGGCGCCCTCCATCTTCATTGTTGATGTGATTTGAAGAGAGTTTGCGAGAGTGAAGGAGAGTTGAAGCAGAGAAAACAATTTTCTGAAGGTGGCACGAATTCCAAGACAAAAAGTACAGCACGCAAATCGAGGAGAAGGTATAGCATACTTGGGCCATACAATACGGATTTTTGAGGGGGTCGTACAGTTGAAAATGGCACAGAAATTGAGGAGGTCGTACCACTGATTTCTGAGGCTAAGACGGCACGAATTCCAAGGCTGTCATGCAGCAGTTTTGGCAACAAAATCGACACAGCAGGAGGCACAATTTTTTGGAAAATTCCATATAGTCCATACAGCTAGGAGGCACGAAAATCAAGGACCGTACAGCTCCATTTTTGGGGGCACGAAGTTCAAGAATTTCTAGGCACAAATTTCGAGGAAGTACCTCAAATTTTGAGGAGGAACCTTGGCACGATTTACAAGATAAGTCTGTAATTTTTGTTGAAAATAAATTTCTGCTATAACAGAAGATTTCTCTGAGCTCTGAAAATAAAAAAAATCCCTCTCTCACTGGTTTTCCCCTTGTGGGTTTTTCCAGGGTCAAGTTTGACCAAAAATCTCTGTGCATTTTATTTTTTGAATATGGTGTTGTTGATATAATTTTATTTCTGCATTAAATGTTGTTCAGAATCCTCATGTTTCAGTTCTGAAATATTGTTTATTTGTTGAGTATTTATGGTTGTCATAAAACTGGGTTTTGGGCATTAAACATTGAGAAAAATCAGCGAGACTTGAAACTGGGTGGGGTCTGAAAATTTACATTTGGTGCCATAAAACTTTTGTTGTCATGGTTGTGGATGCCAACACCTGATGTTTTTGCTCTTCACATCAAGCTTGTATAAACCGCCAAATTTGATTCCTTTTGCAATAATCTTATAATGATCCTGCATATCTTTTACCACACAATGTGACTTTAAAAATTTACTTTTAGATCTTGATCTGTTATGGTGGAGACTGAGATTAAGTTTTTCTTTATGCCAGGCACATACATCACATTATGAATCTGTTTAACACATCCATTTGGTAATGTCACAGGTACATCATCATATCCTTTAACTTGATGTGAGCGATCATCCCCAAGATATATATTTGCACCATTATTTGTTTCATGATAATTTTCAAACCAGACCTTATTACAAGACATATGTATGGAGTCTAAACGCACCAGAATCAACATACCATGCATTTGAGTCATCTGTTTCAGTGGAGAAAGTAGCATCTGAAATAAATAATCTGAGATTTTTGAATTCATCATTCATTGTTTCTCCTCCCTCAGCGAAATGACCAATATGCCTTTGTTTCTATGTTTGGATTCATGATATTTCCTTTTATAGCAGTCTCTAGCATGGTGTCCAAATTTGCCACAGTAACAACATGTATCTTTCCTTTTAACATTAGCATCAAACTTTGGTGGTGGCATACCTTGTTGTGGCTTTGCATATGGTGGTTTTCCATTCGGTGGCTTACCCCCCGTGTTTCTTTCTCATGGCTTTCCTCTGAAAGGCGCTTTCCCTTTCGCCATCAATGCTAGATCATAACTTTGAGACTTTTGATTAAGGTTCTTTCGCCTTTCTTCCTCTTGCCCTCGCTGCAAGACCTGTGATAAACATTTGGTATTCTTCTAGCATGCCATTTAAGGTTATGGTGACTAAATCAGTGCTAGATATTGTTTCACCTATATTACCAAGTTTATCTTTAACATCTTCGATTCTAGAAATGAAATCACTGATGCTCTCATTTTCTTCCATCCTGATAGAAAGAAGCTTACTTTCCAATTAGAGGACACGATATGTGTTCTTCGACTCGTACAAATCTTTGAGAGTTGTCCATGTCTTTGTGGACATAGTGCAGTCTTTGATATGTGGTATGAGACTGTCTTTTACAGACATTCTTAGCAACACTTTCGCCTTTGTCTCTCGTTTCTCCCAATCTTGAATTGTTGGAACTATACCACCTGAAGCAGCATCAGGCTTTACTTCCTTACCAGATGCAATGGACCAGACATTGTATCCTTCCATTAATGTCTGCATCTTAAATTTCCAGTTCATATAATTTTCACCATTTAACTTAATTGCTTCGGTTAAATAGGATTCAGCTAGAGGATTAGTCGTGATTAAGCTCACAATTGAAATTAATCAAAAAACTTTATGCAAGAGAAAAAAAATACTTTCCTTTCCTTTGGCTAGATTTGTGGGTACCCTAGCACTTATTTTCCAATTGGAATCAATGGCGCTAACCCTAGTTGGTTCCTTTGCAGTTTGACTTTACATGAAATTCGTATGCATATCGCACCAGAATCTCACCAAGTCGATGTGCACCGTGAACTAATGCAAATGATACCTCTTTCGGTAGCAAATATTCCCAACTGGGGGACCAATATTGTACCGATGTCCACGCGCAAAGATGTCCTCAGAAAGGCTCTTGCAAAAATAGCAAGACAATCGAATTCTTCGCAGTGATTCTCAACTCCTCAAGACGATTTGTACCCACAGCAATCTGAACGATTTGCACGGCTGCACCCAAAGCCCAAACGACTAGCGATTACAGGCCTCTCTCACCCCACTAATCATTAGCTCTCTTCAACCTACGTGTCTTGTTTTCCACTCGAACACTGTGGTGACAGTTCACGGTGGGCGACTCTTTCAACGAGATTTCGCTCTTGCTATACAACAACTCGCCTTTTTTTATGCAGACGGCTCTCTCATGTGCCCACAGCACTATACACAGTGGATAATCTCCTTCTCCTCAACGGCTTCAGCAATTTAAGTGCTAGTGTGAGCATCAATTTGCCACACCTCTTAGCAAGCAGCGTCTCACGTTCCTGCAAGCAACTCACGCCCTCTGGACAAATTAAATCCGGCTCTGATACCGAAATAACATTTGTAGAAAAGAATTGGAACAAACATAGAAACGTGAGACTAAGTGTCTCACTCACACTCAATATTATTCAACAAAATGACCATTACATTTATAGCAAATGAAACCATGCAACTAACTCCTAAAACTATGGATCTAAATCCACTTCAAATCAAGAAGATAAGAAATCCCTAAAAATCTACAACTGAAGTGATTTCTCCAATATTCTCTAACAAGCGAAACCCCTTTCCTTGTGTTTAAAACTTTGACTAGGCTCTAAGGGGATTGCGCTTAGGGTTTGAGGCCTCCTCCATCTTTAATTTTTACTTTTCCCTAAGTTCATGAAGAAGGGGGGGTGCCCCTCTCACTATGGAGACTCAACTTAAGTTCTTAATTTGACTTGGGGGGTTCTTTTAAGTGGATTTTCACTTTTCCAACTTAGAAAATACATTAGAAAACATTTCCCCACTTCTTTTCTTAACTTTGGTCACTTTTACAAAAAAAAATTTACCTTAGCGAATTATTTGTTGATTTCTGAGTGACTTGGACTCCTCATGGACATTGACCTAGCAAAACTTGTCCAATTGAGTTGAAACTTGGTCCAAGGGTGTAGGGGGTTATAAGCCATTTGTTTTGAGTACTCACACCCCTATACAAAATCCTCAAGGACCAAAATTTTACATTTTTCATCAAAAATAATTAAATTTCCAATTTACGAAAAATTTTAATTATTAAAAAATCCTATCAAAACCTGACGAAATTCCGCAAGACTCTAGGAGATGTCTAGCATTGTCATTTACAACATCTTTAGACCTTATTCACCCACTGGGATCGATCATTAGAACGCCTTTCACCACTTTGGAAGATTATTGAGTGAAAAACTCAAGTAATTAAAATCGCTGAAAAGCAAAATTAATTACCTGAGGAAAAAAAACACTCGATGAAAGGACTTCCCTAATGATAAAGTCCTAGGCAACTAAATTATTAAAACTTGACCCATGCTAACATGTTACATTACAAAATTCTCCCACGTAGGGGAGCGGACATTCCGTCGATACAGAAAGAAGTGTTGGGGCAAAATTGCCCTGCTGAGCCATAAGTCTTCAAACTTGTCGTACCACAAGGTACATATCTTCATGGTACATGACGTTGACACCTAGTTGAAATAGGTGGTAAACACACAGTAGAGAATTTTGGATCCTATACAAGAGAATCAAGCCCTAGACACCAGAGGGTAGCTTGGATGCCCGCATGGAATCATGGAGTCAGCTTGGGGACAACTAGGTTGTGACAGTGTTCCTGCGGGGGGAGTAGACCTAATGGAGTACATAGCTTGGGAGGATTGTTGGAGTCTTTGGAGGATTGCAGAAGGAGTGTTGGACACACCTCATGGGGCACCCTTGCATTGGGATCCTTGCTTGTCAACAACATCACCTTGGAGCTCGACAGGTGTACCCTTGGAGTGTAATGCTCTACATGTTTGAGCCTACATGTCTTATTGTAGTTAGCTTGTAAGGGCATTGGCCCACTTATGTATTGTTGGCTTCCCTTACCTCTCATATATATAGAGAGAGAAAGCAAAGAGTCCTTTCAATCATCATTATTGTACTCTTCTCTTTGTACCTGTTTTCTTGGAGTGACCGCTAGGGTTCATGACAAAACCCTAGGAGAAGTTATACAAGGGAAGAAGGAAGTCTTAGTTGGCGCTTGCTCTTCTGAGATGCTTGGGTTTGTCCTTGTGAGCTAGACAATGCAAATGATCATCACTCATTCATTCTTATCACTCTTGTGTTAAATATGTGACTAGGAAG
>ML784431.1:173127-187832 GCA_009831015.1 Picea engelmannii
GTAATTGTCCGATGACCAATCCGCAAAAGGGGATTTGGTCCTTATACAATTACCAACATGATTAATCCACAATGGGGATTAATCCAATAACAATAATAATAATAATGACATGATTAATCCACAATGGGGATTTAATCCAATGATAATAAGAATGCTCTTCGCAGTTACATTATTTCAACAAAAAAAGGCATTTCTCTTGTTTCTTGGAAAAAACTTACAATCCCAAAGACTCAAGGGGGTTGGGGATTATAGAATATATTCCTATTTTTCAATGCCTTAGTTGCAAAGAATGTTTGGTAATTGATTCAAGGTGAAGGGCTTGTTATCCCCTATCCTAGGGATAACTAAGGAGATTATGTCTCGAGGCCCACAGGTCCTAGGCATGGAGTACCGAGAGCCTTATTGACTTGAGCTTGGCCCATCCTTTCTTCAAGGCCTCCCATCTATCAGCAGCAGCATCCATCCCATTGGCCTAGTTCTGAAGTAGCAGTGGGTCTTGCTCCATGAGGTAATGAGTCCAGGTATCATGGTATGTGTCACTCTAATTCTCAAAACATTTGAATATGTGCATTTAACAGGGATGACAGAGTGCCCTAGCAAGTTAGTTCCCTTAGGAATGAGTTGTCACTGGGTGGATCTATGAAAGGTCATCGTCCATTCCTTCCATACTTATCACTTTTCATCATTTTCCCTCTCATATATCCCCTACATTGGTTCGGGCATTGAGTTTGCCAAGCTAGTAAGGGTTGTACCTTGCCTTCTGGGAAGAAGGGGCTAAAGGCCCAGAGGGTAAAAGTAGCTAGCAAAAGTTAAAATCCAAGATCAAACCTTGAGATGCTTCGCCCAGGGATCCTCGAGAAAGCAATAAAAGGCTTCTCGGCAAGAAAAAGGGGGAACCCATGAAATAAAATCAAACTCAAGACTTAGTTGGTGGATAGGGGGTCTCATCATGAGCCAGCCTATTAGGTCCATGCGCATGTAGCGGTATGACACTACTATTCATCTGATCACCACACCAGGGTAGTGGCTCTTGGTGGCATAGTCAAGAGAAAGGGGGTCTCATCACGAACCAGCCTTCTCATCTCCGTGAAATGCTCGTGGGTAACGTTGTCACCACTGGTCACCATGCTAGGGCAGTGTCCTCCAACTATTCTCTTGAAAGAAAAAGCAATAAGACAAAAAGAAAAAAGGCATTGAATGGGCTTGGAAACAATTGCATCCATGACAAGGTGCAGTTCACCCTCTACAGAGGCACCCACAAGTAAGACCTACATTTCCCTGTTATCACTGCACCCCTTGCCCAAACATCCCCCACACTGTCTCATGCATTTACATGACCTAGATCGATCTTCACCTAGAACCACCCCACACCTAAGGAGAGTTAGTTCAATAGGGCATCCTGAAACCCTCTCCAAACTTGGCTTGTAGAATAGCATAACGTCTTTGAGCACTTGTCTGGGAAAAGGGGGGGTTTATGCACATATTTGGGTAGCTTGATTATTAGATGTGAATGACATTGCTATGATTCCTGTGACTTATGAGCCGATGGAGGGCATACTTGTTGTTGCTGCAAGACCATGCCCGACGAACAGGTACATATGGGGAGATGATTAGCTCGAACCTCCATAGGGCTAAAATCCCACCAAATGCATGTTGAAACCCCAGCCAGGGGCAGAGGGATATCGGAGGCTTGCACCAGAGAAAAGGGAGGATGTTCCACCAGAGGCACTTTGGCAAGCCTGGACCCAGGGTGGTCTTGCCCTCACACCAAGAAGTTGGCCTTTGAAGGCCCATGACGTCATCATTCAGAGCCTTGACGTCATCCAGTTGGGGTATTCGGCATGAGGACGGCTTTGGTTGGCACGTGTGGCAATTCCTAAGGGGTTTTGAGCCCCAACGTTTCACTTTGGAAGCCTAGCGTTCCAAGAGGGGAGCCAACAACACCCTAGGAGGGGCATGATGTCACCCTAAAAAGATGAAATTAAGGTTTTTATTGTCAATTTTATGTAAAACAAGATTTTTAATGTAAACTGGCCATGTCAGCCTTTTTTGACCTAAAATGTAATTAAAGGTCATTTGTATTGTATAAAAAAGAGATCAAACTCTCATTTTTATTCATGATCTTTCACTCACACAAGTGTGAGGTCTGAAATTTGGCCTCTTTTAAGGCTTATTGGCTAAACTAAGTGGTGCGCAACTCTTGGAGGGAGCTTTTATTGGTGTATTTTTTCATTTTCATGGTGGAAAGTCTTCAACTAGGGCTTGTGACTAGATTATTCTTGGTGAATGTAAGTAGAAATCTGCAATCCTTCTTTCTTTGAATGGTTATGGAATCTTTTACTTGTTCATTTATAAGATTGTGAAATTGCTAGTGTGAAACCCTAGGAGAAAAAGCACATGTTATTGTCCTTTTCTCAATAACTCTTCACCTACTTGATTATGCTAGAAGACACCTCCATTGAAGCATATACTAGAGCCCTACCTTAGTAGCACTCTAGTACTATTGCTTCATTAAGCTTCCATTTTTATTTCAAGCTTGACCTAAAGAAGAAGGAAAATTGTTAGGGCCTAGGGTTACCTACTTTCTAGTGACTCTTTTCTTTCTAGGGTTTTGGATGATTAAGGCCTTGGGTTACTAACAACTCAACCATCCTCCCTCTTGTCTTTAGCTCACCCATTATCATTTGTTTCTCCTAAAGATTGTCRCTGCAAAAGTGACTCCATTTACCCTAAAGGCACTAGTTCATACCTTACAATTGATTGATTGATGAAAACAACTTTCAAACCATCTACTTCAAGATCTCTACTAACCACATCTAACCTTAGATTAGACTAACTTACTAACTATCTTGTTGTTGTTGCAAAAGATAGCTACAGCCATCTATGACAGCAGTAAAAGCATCTTAAAAGCAAGTGTTAGAGTTGATTTTACATTGCCTTCATTGCTTCTAACAAATACTAGCATATTGCCAATTTTAGGTTATCATTTTTTGTCATTATTAAAGCTTTATTAAGGCATAATTGTGAAGCTACTGCTATATATACATTGTTGTTATAAATATTTATGTTGCTTCATCTTTTATATCAGCTTATGCTTTTATTCAAAGTCCATGGTTTTATGAAGCACTAAATTGGTACTTGCAAATAGCGTTTTTCTTGTTGTCTTGTTCTGGGCAGGTACACTTAAGAAATACTTTGCTTCATCTTATTAAAACCATTGGGACTTTCTGATCAGAGTGACTTGTGAGAGGGAAAGAACTTTCTTGACAATCTTACCTTAGCCTTCTCAAACCCCCTGGTCACCGGGGACGTCTCCCCTGGGGTACTACCCCTAAAGAGAAAGAGGTGTCTTGTTTAGGTGACAGTGATAGGACAACCTCCTCTTACGCCAATTTATTGTTCACTTGCCTTTGGCTTTTGGGCAAGTACAAATTGCACGATAACAGGGCTCAAGTGATTAGAGACAAATATATAGCCCTTGACTTTGTGGAAGAATGGGTCAAGAATCCTATAAAGCGATTTCATAATGCCTCTATCATTTGGAAAGCGGTTCTATCAGCATTTCCTTTGGTTGGAAATTAGTTGGTATGGAGTGTGAGAAAGGGAAACAAGATTCGAATTGGATTAGACCCCTGGAATGGAAGTGGGGATTTGCACAGGCTAGTTCGGTTGATTCTGGATCTAAGAGATAGGGGTTTTTATACCTTAAAACAAATAGCTAGCTGGAATAGGACAACCCTTTGGCAGCGGGGTTGGCTTACCTAGAGGGAGGTTGGCTTAAGGGAGGAGGAGGTAGACACTTGACAGAGGTACACTAGCAGTCTTAGTGCTTGTTTTATAAGGTTAAGGGATGAAGATGATCAGATTGGATGGTCTCTGAATCCAACAGGAGACTATATCCCAAGAATTGCATATAAATGATAAGTCATTGGCAGCAGAGGGTAGAGATGATTTATAGGTTTGGTGGTGGAAATTAGTATGGAAGTTCCAATGCCCATAAAAAGCCAAAATATTCATGTGGCTACTACTGAACAATAAGGCTCTTACATGGGATATATTGCAGAGGAGGAATTTTTAAGCCCAAGTTGGTGTTGTTTATCCAAGCAAGATGAGGAAACAAATTCACATCTTCATCATGTCCTATTCTTTTGCAAATCATGTATGGGGAGAAGTGGAAGCAGTGTCACGAATAAAGAAAGTATGGGTTGGAAACTCCATCAAGGAGGCTCTTAGAAACTGGTGTATGAAAAACAAGAAATTATAGTGCTCTTCCTTTCAATATAGCATGGGGGGTTTGGCCAGCCAGAAATACAAAATTGTTTAATGATAAAGATAACTTACCCTTAAAATGTGCAATAAAAGATCTAAATATATTACCTACCTTTCCTCCGATCCAAAAAAAAATTCTCAGACAGTCTGGTGCAAAAGAATTTATTAGAGAACTTCCTTGGGCTTACTTTGATGGAGCATCAAAAGGGAATCCCATAAGGAGTGGGGCAAGGGGGAATCTTCATCTCTCGGTCTCTCATAGTATTTCTTTCAAAGATGGAGTGGGTCATGGATCAAACAACTTCTTTGAACTTATGGCACTCAAGTTGGTTTTAACTCTTGCTCAGGAACATGGAGTATCACATATCCATTTTGGGGGGGATTCGCTTCTTGTTATAAAGCGAATGAGGCAAGACTTTTATCTGAGAAATTTCACACTCCAGCCACTGTGCCTTGATGTTTGAAACCTACAGTCAGCATTTATACATATTTCTTTCACTCATATTTACAGGGATAGGAACATGATTGTGGATGGTGTTGTTGATTGCAGCTTCATGAGACATCCTCCAGATCGTTCTCCTCTGGACTGAGTTGAGACATCTATGAGAGAGAGCCCAAGTGTTGGGTGTGCCCATGTGATGGGTGTGCGTCAGACTCTGGACTGAATTGTGATGACGTGTGGTCTCTTGTCTACTCCTTTGGACTGAGTTGAGATGACTTGAGATGGTCTCCTGCCTTATACTCCTCTGGACTGAGTTGAGTCGGCTTGAGATGGTCTCCTGCCTTGTACTCCTATGGACTTAGTTGAGTCGGCTTGAGATGGTTCTACAGATGGTACTCCTGTGGACTCAGTTGAGTTAATCTGTTAAGTGTGACATTCATGTGGGTGAGCACAGGTGGACGTGTCCCTAGTGGCTGAGCACTAGAGGATGAGAGAGATCCTTGCTATATTGTCTGAGAGTAAGATTTGTTGTAACCCTAATTATATTGTGAAGGGTACAAGTTGGCCCCACCATGTGAAAGATAATTAATATTGTGTAAAGATTAATTATATTTTTGAGTTATAGAAGTCGGCCCTATTGTGCCAATAGACACACCTTTTGTTGTGTCAAGTCTTGTATAAATAAGAGTGGATCCCCATTGTGGATCACACTCACTCAGTTGTCATCTCATAATTTCAGCAAACACTTGTACGGTTGAAGTGCGCATCTTTCTTGGGCACAACTTTCTAGGTTTTGTAAGCACCCTCTTGTGTGCTAAGGTCTACGGTATGGGGGATCTTCCCTTGAGAATATAGCAAAGGATTGTTGGGTTTTTCCCTTGGTTGAGAAGGGTTTTTCCAAGATAAATTCTTGTGTTCTTGTGCATGGTTATGCTTCTTATGATCTTGGTTACTGCAACACTTGTGTATGGTATTGTTGCATTGTTTATGGTTCAAGTACATGCTAAATTGAAATAAACTACATGTGCATGAGCTAAGCATTAAAATTCAACAGATGGCTTATCTAAAGAAGGGCATGATTTGGATCGTGGTGTATAGATAGTTTCAGAGGAACAGAATGGCCATCACACAGAATACATTCATGATCCTTGGTTTTAATATAAACTTTCCTTTACTTCAGTTCTCAATTTTTTTTGTATTTAAACTTTAAAGTATTAGATGGTTGGAGTATACAATGCTTTTTAGTTGAAAAGTTTTGATGATAAATATCTAAATATGTGAGTCAATTGGGTTTAGTTCGGTGCTTGGGAGAAATGATTGTTATCCTCCCCACCCAGGTTCAATTCCTGCAAGTGACATGTTGAGCTCTTAACAAGTATATCATTGTAATGGCTTCGATCCCTGTTGTTGATCGGCCTTGTGCCCTGAAAATTCTAGGGTTTACCCTGGGTACCATCCTCAAAATGAAGGGAAGTACTCGGGGGTTTTCCTCGGGCTTTGTAACCTGGAAAAAAAAATGTAAGTATATGATGAAATATGTTTTGGAAGAAAAGTATATGAACTTTTGGAGCAGAAATATGTACTACTTGTGTTATGAGAATTGGTAAAGTCAAACACTACTGGACTTGAGAGGCTAGATCTAAATGCTTATAGAATCTGTCAACTCTAATTTTGTTTATATAAATAAAGTTACAAGACATTTTTTCTCTGAAAAACATAGAGAATAAAAATGGGCTTATGATTACAAAACTATCATGATTGATTTGCTTCCAAAACTAGAACTTGGCATTCAGTTCAAAAAGTTGTTTTGAAGAAGAAAATCGGCAATGAGTTTGACCCTAATCCATAAAACAGATCGGTGAGAAACTCAAAACGAAAATGACTAAGTATGGTGAAAGTTTGAGCTGAGAAGTCTCTGAAGAAATGGCTAAGGCAAAGGCAATTTTTCCCAAGGCAAAAAAGATGCAATTGGGTTAAAGTATTTCTCTGCGGGCCTTGTGAGAATACAAGCTAAAAGGTTTGACTCAATTTGACCTGGGTTTGACCCATCAAAACCAGATGAATCAAGTATGTTCACTGAAATCTTTCATATCTAATCTAATTTCGATGCAGAAAATTTATATTTTTCAGGAAATTCTATATTTTTTGTGTCTTTGTCGGGTTAACTCTTGAGTCTTTATAAATAAAACAAACAGGGCTGGAAATTTACAAAATAAGGAGAAGTCAAAACAGCTGAGATTAAGAAGAACCCCTTGGAAATGGGACAACAGTACCAAGCAGGACATATAGGATCTTCATCCCATTCTTCTGCAGACTTTAGGTTGCAGATCAGCAAATCTCTACAAAGGAGCCAATTGTTATCAGATGATCAAAACAATTTTAGAACCCTGGTGCTCTCCAATTTACTTACTTTTTTAAAGAAGGGTTGTCACTTGACAGCAGATTTAGTTGGAAATGAAACTGTCAAATCTTTTCCAGAGGTAAATCTAGGTCTGTGGTCAAGGAGCTAGATCCAATAATGGATTGTACATAGAAGCCTTGTGGTTTGACATCAGTTTTTTTCTTTCGCTAAGATTTTTGTTTGATTGGTTGATTTTTTTCTGTAACATATAGGTTGCTGGCTGCATAAACATTGACTATCCCTCCAGCTAGCTGTAGAAACACAATGGGTCAGAAACAAGTGGCTTCTGCCCATGTATGTACAAATTCACTTTTGAATACAAAATTAGTTGCAAGACTGATATAGGGTAAAGAAGGTGGGTTCTCTCTAAAGAAGGAAATCTCTAATTTTTTCTTGATTGAATGCTTCCGGCCAACATGAACCAGCAGCGACTGTTCTCTTCATGAGATATCCGACTGTTCTCTTCACGAGATATTCAATGAGCAGAAACATCCCTAAAAGGCCAAAGTGGAGGTATCTATTCCACCAAAGCACCCAATACTTGCACCTGGCGCCACCGCTTTTCCAAGACCAAGCATGTCATTGGAGAGACTTCCGAGCAAAATAAATACCCTACTTTCACCCACTCGGCTAGCCACCGGTGATGAAATTTCTAGTCTGAATACAGTAAATGTATAAGTATCATTCACAAGGGCCTCGGATACCCGGTTTAACAAAGGTGTTGCATGTGTTTACATATTCTGTCCAGATAAAGTGAACCATCCCAAGAAGAGTTTGTACCCTGGCGCTCTCCCGTCCACCTTGCGTAGGGTTAGGGCTCCTGGAATGTAATCTGGGCCTATCATGCTTAACATTGCCAAAGCTATTGAGACGGGTTGAGCTTGGAGGACCCGATTAGAAGTGGGATTCCTATTTTAGCAATTTGGCATAAATTCCATACCATCGTCTAGCAAAATGATTGTATAGACAATGAGTGAGGATGAAGATACCTGCTTGGAACAGAAGGCCTGGTGCCACGTCTGCCATGGATACGGAGGAGGCTCTCTTCCCTTGTTGGAATCATTATTATAACGTTTGTGGTGCTTGAGGCCTCCTCCTGAAGGGTAATTGCTGATGAAGAGCGGGTACCATAACTGGTCTGCAGCAGCTGTTTTGTTGAGTCTGGTGTTGCAGCAAGCTAACCTCGCCAAATCAATGCCATCTAGATGAGGTAATATGCCATTGAAGAGCAAGACATCTGGGAGATCCTCAATACGAGAAACTGACACCATGTTTTCAGCAATTTCTCCTTCATGCTTCTCCATTTCGGTCTCTGGCATTCAATATATCAGTGGTGCTGCCCATAATAAAATAAATGCTCTAGCAAAACGTTTTTCGTCGGATTGCCTTTTTATGTTTTATGAATTAAAGAATCAAATAACTAAATTAATAATAATAGAGAATCAAATAACTAAATTAACAAGTGATGCCGGGTTGAATTGGGCGATTATTTTTTTATGAAATTAAAAATCAAATAACTAAATTAATAATAATAGAGAATCAAATAACTAAATTAATAAGTGTTGCATGAAGCGTAGTCTTGTTGAGTTGAATTGGGAATAAATGCACACAGATGGGGAAAAAGTAGCGGAGGCACATGGAAATTGTAGCAGAGACGTGGCAAGCAATATGAAACACAAGTGGTATCCATGCAGGAAATGACACGTGGCCTCTAGAGTCCAATTTAGTTTTTGAAACTATATAATCCATTTTGGTATGTTCGAAATTTTCGTTCTTACTAGTAGTGTGACTTGATATGTTCGAAATTTTCGTTCCTACCTTGCATGTTTTATCTCTTCAATGTATTTATGAAATTCATTCATAATGATTTATGTATACTTCCAACTAGTTAGAGTTAAGTACAATTTGCATGGATCATCTCGCTTGTGTGTCTCTATATGTGCTAGGACAAATAAAGTTATATGCATAGTAGGAGAAAAAGATATGCATGAGAAAAAGATAAAACACAGAAGAGACATATAAAGTTACATTCAAATTAAATAAACACAATTTATTGACATTCAGCATAGTTGAAAGATAAAAAATTCTGAGCACATAAATATAAAAGGAAATAAAAATAGTTTTATTTGAAATATATCAAAAAATAATATTGTCTCTTACATATTCTTGGAAATTTAAATGCATTTGTCATATAGACTGGGATTGGGGTTCTTGCGGACCATAAGAAAAATGTGTACAAGAAATAGGATTGTGGAAAAAAGAAGTGGACGACGATAGAGAGCAATACCTGAAAAGAAGAAATTGGAAGGTATCAATCTTTCGCTAGACATTTATATTTAAAAAGGTGGAATAATTGGATTGATAAAAAAAGTAGGATGTGATCAGTATTGACTTACAGTGATGGTACATATCACCCCTTTTGTTATCTGCTTGTTGATGTCTTTTTATTGTTATCGTCGACGGGTACTGGAATTGTGCCAACTGCTTGTTGCCTTTCATCGGTGACCTGTTCCATTGCCCTTTGGACCCATTCTTCAATGTAGCTTCTCAAGGGAGGCACATTGATCTCATTCAGGATTTTTATGTTGAAAAGTTACTTTTCTAATTCATTTAGATCGATGGAAAGATTACGCAGAGCCTGATCAATTTCTTCATTTTGTATCGAATAGTCGACTAGCCAATTGTCCACGTCATCTTCACCATATTCAAGGATGTCGTAAAACTTTTCTAAAGACAACCCCTTAAAAATATCAACTTGTTTATCGAAGGCTAGCTTAGTTAAGGGCAAGGAGTTGACGATTAAGTTGGGGTCTTGGACCTTGTTGGTCCTTCCGACTAAGTCTATTTCGATCAGTTTTCTGAATAAATTTTCTTTCTTTGATATGGCTTGTTCACATGATTGGACAATGAAATGCAGGTTCTTCACTTTTTCTTTCCAGCATGCATTTAATTGAGTGATATGGTTTTGGGAGGGGAGATCTTCTTGTCTTCTTCTCGTTTCTGTCATGTTGTTGACATGGGTGCCAAAAGGGATGACCGTGTCTAAATAGAAACGTTCTTCATTTTTTAAATCCGCATGCAAATGTTCGTGCAAAGCATGTGCCCTCGTTCCAAGGGAAGCCATACTTTGTGATGTTTCATAGGCCTCAGTAATCAATTACATTATTTTCTTGATATTCTTCTCCACGTATCCTCTACACGATGCGAGGAGGCTGGAGGATCCTTTTAACTTGGTTGTAGGGGTGGCAGGCATGGCTATTGCTAAAGGACTGGCAAGCAATGACATAGGAATCAAAGCTTCCTCCAATTCCTTGACTCGGTCCTTCAGTCTGGCATTCTCGGCCTCAATGCCTCCAATGGAATCATCAAGAGCATCTATGGTTGCTCTGTGAAGTCGAGAGATTTGGGACAGCTGCATGTTCCCAAGGTTAATCTCTGAACGAGATTTCTCTTTCTTATTTTTTACATCTCTCTTTTCAATAATTAAATTTTTAGACTCGTTGTAAAAAACAACGCTCTGGAATACGAAGGATTCATCTTTGACAAAAAAATTGGTCTCAACTATTCTCATTGGGCTACTATGTTGGATCGCATCTTCGGGCTGATCAAGGTTGCAGAATACACTATCCAGATCAATCTCAAGTTCCATGTTCTCACTCTCAATTTCGGGCTCTTTCGCCTGCCCTACAATTGTTTTTCTATTCTTCTTCACATGAAGCTTGTGAGAACTATCAATTTTAGCGCGAGGAGGGTTGTTATCTCCTCCTCCGTTTGAAGAATTATGGGTTGCTTTCTTACTGGGGTTGGTCGTTGGACCGATGCTCCGGGATGTCATACTTTTGGGAGTGGTATCTGGGGATTGAACACTCTTCTCACCGGGGCCTTTTCCCTGTTGCTTGTACAATTTAGTGGTGCTTTGCAATGTGTCTAGGTCGTCGGTGTTAGAAGCAGGGGTGTTGTCGTCAGTGTCTCTGTTTTCGCTCAGGTGTCTCTGAAAAATAGAATTGTTGAGGCCAATTGCAAGTAAATGTTCTAAAAAAATTCCTTTAGGGTTGAAACCTCTTAGTCTTTCAGCATATCTTAGGTTCAAGTTGTTGAAATGGGCTGGGAATTCGCCAATTTTGTTGACGTTCCTCAACACGAAGTCCCCGACTTTCCAAGGCAGAGGAATGAACTATTTTTTTCTCTTCTCATGGAATAGATGCAACCAATAGTTGCATTGCCTTGCTATTTCTATAACAAACATTTTGTCTGTAATGTGACATGGAAGGAGAGCATGTTTTTCTTTGGAGCCAAAAATCTTTATCACACTGCAATTCTCCATTTGTTCAAGTGCCCCCTTCCTGTCCAAAAACTTGGTTGCTTGGTCAGATATGCAGGGAGCATCCTTTCTTAATAATAAAACTTTAGAAATAGAGACAAAGTCATTAAAAACTTCATAAAAACAGTGGGAAGCCTTGTGCCTCCACAAGGCCTGGTACCAGAAGGTTACTGGGTCGAATTCCCAGTTTACCTTCTTGGACAGAGACAATTTTGGAAATGGACAGCAATGTGCCATCGCGAAAACCAAGTAGGATGACATATAAAATTTATTCTCCTTTTTGAAGCTTGACAATTGGGAACATATTTCATGGGAAATTAGTTTCCCCCAATAAAAAATGGCTTGTTCCTTGACTGTGAAATACAAAATATAAAGAACCATGCGAGAAATAGTTGTTGTGGATTCATGTCTCGTTATTCTTGTAAACAACCAGGTAATTTTCCATAATGGATTTCTAAATAAACTAACTTGCAAGCTTGTGATATCTTCGGGAACTGCCATCGGGTCTTCCAGGAACTCGAGCTAGAGGTCCAACCCATTATTATGCTTTCTTAGGAATTGCTTGGAGTCTTCTCCTTTGAACGTCAATGTTGGCTCCGACAATCTTAACATCTGGCGGAAGACCTGAGGTGACAAAGAAACGGGAGAGTGGTCCCGCAGTGGAATAATTATTTGGCCTTAAATATATTTATCGACCCACCAAGAGACCAGATCCTTACAGTCAAAAACTTGAGGGACACAACCTGTACGAGCAATTCCAGAGGTCCAAATTATTTCGTTCTGGGCAGAAGGGGATGAGTAGTAAGAATATGCCCTAGACCACTAGAAGTTCTCGTCCTTGCGCCTGAAGTTGTTCATTGTATCTCCACAGAACTGTTGTCGAGCTGGTGCCATAAGTTTATGAGAATGTTCGTTTTCTCTAGACGATGCTTGAAATGAATAGTTGGAGGGGATAATATAACCCTCCGCAAATGTTGGTTCAATGCATGTGAATGGGAAATCTCGTCGAGCCTTTTGCTCATTAATGACAATCTCTATGGATGTTGCATGATGAGTTGTTAGTAGTAAAGCTTACTTATTGCATACTTAGAAGTGCGAAGGTGGCAAGTACGACGAAGAGCAATTAAGGATTGGAGGTTTTGTGAATGCACCAACCTGACGATGCGCGAATGACATTCCATGATGTTTGAAATTAACACTCGGAAGAGATAATATAACCCTCCACAAATCTTGGTTTAATGCGTATTAATGGAAGATCTCCTCGAGCCTTTCGCTCATCAATGACAATTTATAGGGTTCCTGCATGATGAGTTGTTAGCATTAAAGCTTACTAATTGCATATTTAGAAATAAGACCTTATATATATATATATATATAAGCATGAAAAGCGATTGGACAGGCTTGAAAGTAGGGTTGCAAGGGATACCGAGGAGAGGTGAGCGCCCGATGGTCAAATTATATGTATATATATGTTTTTATAAACATTTTTTTATTATAAACAAGTGTGAAGGTGATGGGGACGGGGAAGAGCAAGTAAGGAATGTCCTAGTATGAAAAGCGGTCGGACGGGCTTCAAAATAGGGTTACAGGGGATACTCAGGAGAGGTGAGTGTCCGACAGTCAAATTGTATGTCTCATAAATTTTGACTGCAAAATGCGTAAAATGAAAGAGGGCATGATGGGCCAGTCCAGCAGTCGGTTTGTATATTTGCGGAATTCCGGTAAAGTGGCTAAGTATGGAATAGGGAAACGATCGGTCGAACTCATTTTTGGAATTAAGGATTGGAGGTTTCGTGAATGGGCCAACCCGATGACACGTGAACGACATTCCATGATGTTTGAAATTATCACTCAGAAGGGATAATGTAACCCTCCGCAAATCTTGGTTTAATGTGTATTAATGGGAGATCTCCTCAAATCTTGGTTTAGCATTAAAGCTTACTAATTGCATACTTAGAAATAAGACCTTATATATAAGTATGAAAAGCGGTCGGACGGGCTTGAAAGTAGGGTTGCAAGGGATACGGAGGAGAGGTGAGCACGCGACGGTCAAATTATATATATATAAACAATTTTTTATTATAAACAAGTGCGAAGGTGACGGGGACGGGGAAGAGCAAGTAAGGAATGGCCAAGTATGAAAAGCGGTCGAACGGGTTTCAAAATAGGGTTACAGGGAATTCTCAGGAGAGGTGAGGGCCTGACGATCAAATTGTATGTCTTGGAAATTTTGACTGCAAAAGGCATAAAACGGAAGAGAGCATGATGGGGCAGTCCAACGGCCGGTTTATATATTTGCATAATTCCAGGTGTAATTTGCAGGTCGCGGAACAATGGAAGGGAAATCTTGAGCCCGCCTGTCTGGGAACCCGCAATCGAAAAAGTGGCTAAGTATGGAATATGGAAACGGTCGGTCGAACTCGTTTTCGCTAATATATTGAAATTTGTAATAGCTATCCCATTACCTGGCGAGATCTTTTATGCTTGTATATCGCGGAATTACAGATGTTGTTTGCAGGTCGCGGAACAATGCAAGGGCAATCTTGAGCTCGCCTGTCCGGGAACCCACAAGCGAAAAAGTCGGCAAGTATAGAATAGGAAACGATCAGTGGGATTCGTTTTCGCTAATATATTGATATTTGTAATAGATATCCAATTACCTGGTAGGATATTTTTTGCATGTTTCTGGACAAGTTGTGTAGGGACAGTTAGTATGATTGTCTCCTCAAGGCATGGTGAGTTGTTAACATTAAACCTCAGTTATTGCATACTTGGAAAGAAGTGCGAAGGTGGCAGGCACAGGAAACAAGAATTGGAGGTTTCATGAACCCGCCAACCCGACAATCCGCGAAAGAGATTCGAAGAAATGGCCAAGTATGGAAAGTGGATGGACGTGCTTAAAAATGGGGTGATAATAGTTCCCCAGGAGACATGAGGACCCGATGGTCAAATTGTAGGTCTCAGAACTTTTGAGTGCAAAGTGTGTAACACGAAAGAGGGTATGATGTGGGAGTCCGGAAGTAAATTTGTATATCGCGGAAGTCGGGGTGTTGTTTGCAGGTCACGAAACAATAGTAGTGCAATCTAGAGCCCTCTTGCGCGGGAATCCGCAATCGAAAAAGTGGCTAGGTATGGAATGGGGAAGCGATCGGTCGGAGTCGCGATATAAAATCATGAGTGCAAATGTGAACCCGTGAGTCCGTCAACCCGCGCAGTTAGACATTTTCGGAAAAATGACTAAGTAACCAGAAAGAGAAAGTAGAGGGGAAAAA
>ML784431.1:209745-225192 GCA_009831015.1 Picea engelmannii
TGCCGAAGGCCTGGAACTATAGCAATTGTTTTTGTGTTGATTGCGTTTTTCTTTTTGCATTGACAAAAAATTTGGTGTTGTTTTCCAAAGTTAAACTATGTTGGGAGTGATTCGATTTTTCTTCTTGTGCTCTGAATGGTCCTTTAAAACAACATCTTTTTTCCAGGACGATAACGGGAATTGAATAAGCAATTTAATTGTGTAGGTTTGATGGATAATTGGAATGGTTGCATGTATGAGTCTCAAAGTTCTAAGACCGTCACGGTTTACGAAGCTTGTTACGATGTCAACTGGAAATTGTTGGCATTTAAAGTGGTGGACCAAACAAGACACATATATATTTACTATACAATATATAGAATTATTTTAATAAATATATATAAACTATTGTGTTTCGATTGTTCATTAAATTTAGTACGATTCATAAATTTTGAAGGAATTTTTTTGCACTGCTTGACATGATTCTCTACTTTAGGTTTCACAGATTACAAGGAGTTTTAATTGAATTCTTTTGTTCTAATTAATTATTGAATTATTTGGGTTTGATCATGATATATTGTTCTATAAGCTAGGAAGACGAGGTTGTTCCAAAAGTTAAGGGTGTTGCGGTTGGCGACTTGGAAAAGATATGGTTTTTGGGGGCTTGTACAAATGTATTAGAGCGGGTAAGAAGTCCTGTGCATCTAGTATCTTGATTCTAACTAGTTGGCTTCCATATTAATATATGTATTTTAGACAAGTGCAATTAGTTTCTCTAGTTGTTTTTTGATAGAGTTTGCTTTGTGCATAGTGCAGTTAGCTTTGTTGCGTTGCTGGTTTTTCCAAAAGAAAGTCAAGTCAGGCAGGGGTTGTTACAAAGACCATGTAGGACAAAAACAGTGAAAGGTGAACATGGAGAGAAGGTGTTTTGTTTTGAGGTTGTATTGTTGTTTGATAGTTTCTCTAGTTGTTGTTTGATAGTGTTTTCTTTGAGCACAATGTAGCTATTTTTGTTGTGTTGTTGGTTTTTCCAGAAGCAAGTCACGTGAGTTGGGGGCTGTTATAGAGACTGTGTGATCCGAAAGCAGTTAAAGGTGAGCAGGGAGAGAAGGTGTGGTGTTTTGAGGTTGTATTAGTCACTTTGTTTTTTAGGGTTGCTAAATGCGTTTATCTACCATGTCATCTATTATGGTTCAAAGAGATGAGGTTGTTCTGGATTTGAAAGTGCTGGGAGTGGTGAGTTCCAAGAGTTCTACTTTTGGGGTTGTGGAAATGTGCATCAGATTGTAAGAAATCTCGTGCATTGTATGTTATATGCCAGGGAAAATTAGGTATTGAGTCTTATTTTACGTTTCCATGTTGTCGGTTTGTATTTTTCATCATTTTTTGCAATTGATTGATGCTATGGAGATAGTGTGGGTATAAAGTTAGGGAATAATGCATCATTTTGCATGTGTTGTAGAGAAATGTTGTTTTTAGGTTGAATGCATTTTCATATGGTGTTGGGGATTGTTTGGTTAGTGCAATGCATTGTGTTCCATTTGTTCTTTTTTTATTTGTTGTGGGTTTTATTATGTTATAAACATGTATAGTTCAGAAAGACGAGCATTTTGTAGTTTGTTCAGATGATTTTGCTATGAACATACAGTGACACTCGGTGCAACTATGTCTTGCGCATCTCGGTAGTGGAAAAGGAGTATCACTAACATAGCCAATATTGTGTATTTTCAATGCTTGTGCGGAGAATTCATGCCAGTTATGGTCGTGTGGTCTCGAGCGTCCGCACGACAAATTGTGATAGGGGATGTAATTTGGGCGATATCCTAGCGATTTGTCACAGGTTGATTTTATTGGATTCACAAGCAAAGGGTAGCGATTTAGAGCTTGTGTGTTGTGTGAGAGGCATAGCTCTACGGAGGGGGGAGATATGGCTATTGACAAACCTTCATCAAATCTCAAAAGTGGGCAAGTAAAAAGGTTTTTGACTAGCATATTGTCCAAAGGCAAATAGATCACAAACTTGGGATTACCCCAAAGCCAAGAGCAAGATGTCAATATGAAATGTCTTTTACACATTTATCTGATACCTTTCGAATAACAATTGCCATAATAAAAAACCATAAAGCAATCTACAGATAAGAAACACATTTTCTTAGCACCGCTTATAGATGTGTGTTGTTTGCTCCTAAATCAGAGCAAATCAATTTATTATAAATCAATGACCTAGTTTGAAAATTATGTAGGTTGTCACAATCACAGATGCAAAACTATTGGAAATGTGAAGGTGCGGGAGGGTGACCTGTGTGGGTTATCCACACAAGGATTAAAAACATATTGTCTTAAGTAGACCAAGTATAGTTGTGCAGGGTGCATGAGGATTCAAAATAGACTAAGTGAATGCTTGGTCTATTATCAGTCCTTATGTGGGATTCTAGACTTTCGACCCTTGTGCTGAGAATGCATTCCACTTATGGTTTGGCATTGGCAAAGTTGGTTGCATAGACACTTGTGGAATGGGCAGAGTGATGTCATCATCACTTCCACATATGTGTATGTTGCATAGAGGCAATATTTTATCTATTTAGCACTTGGTCTATATTCAAATATTGTGCAAGGAATTGATATGTCTGCTCTTTCCACATTGTTGCAGTCCCACATCTAGCATCATGTTTGATAGTGTGTGTGCTCTATGCATAGTGTAGTTACTTGGTTTCATTCAAATTTGCATTGGCATTTGTGTAGTGTTTAAGCAAACCAATTCTCTCTTATTAGTTGTATTGTTGAATCAAATGGTTGAATGAAATATTCTTGATGTGCATCATATAAAAACACTTTTTTACTAGCAAATTGTCCAAAGATAAATAGATCATAGAGCTATGATTGCCCCCAGGCCAAGAGCAGTATGCAAATCTGCCAAAATCTCTTTTACAGATATATCGACTATCTTTCGAATAGCAATAGCAATAATCAAAAACCATCTAGCAGTGTACAAATAAGCAACACATTTTCTTTGCAGTGCTTCTAGATGGGTGGTGTTTCCTCCTAAATTGGGGCAAATCAATTTATGATAAATCAAAGACCTATATTGCAAATTGTGTCGCTTGTCACAATCAGGGATTCAAAACTATTGGAAATGCGGAGGCATAGAAGTGTAGTAATGCGGGACGATGACGGGTGTGGGTTCTCTACGCAAGGCTCAAAAATAGATAGTCTTAAGTGCACCAAGTATAGCTATGAACATAAGGCGACACTCGGTGCAGCTATGTCTTGCACACCTTGGCAATGGCAGAGGAATATTGCTAGCACAACGGATGTTATGTATTTTGATTGCTTGTGTAGAGAATTCATGCTGGTTATTATTATGCAGTTTGACACCTGCTATTGCGAAATCTCTGTCCAACCTCAAAAGTGGCAAGGTAAAAACTCTTCTGAATAGAAAATTATTGAAAGACAAATAGATTGCAAAGCTAGGATTACCCAAATCCAAGAGAAGGATGGCAATCTGCTAAAATGTCTTTTAGACATATATCGACTACCTTTCAAAAAAAATAGACATAATAAAAAACCATCGAGCAATCTACAGATAAGCATTACATTTGCTTGGCACTGCTTCTAGATGTGTCGCCTTTCCTCCTAAAGTGGAGCAAATGAATTTATCATAAATCAATGACCTATTTGATGACCGATGCAGGTTCTTTTACCAAGGCTTGAAAATAGATTGTTTTAAGTAGAACAAGTATAGTTTTTTGAACTAGACGAGGATTCAAAATAGACTGAGCGAATGTTTGCTCTATTTTCAATCTTTGTGTAGGATTCTACACTTTTGAGCCTTGCACCGAGAATTCATGCCACTTATGGTTTGGCATTGGCAGAGTTGGTTGCATAGACACTTCTATGATTGGCAAAGCAATGTCATCGACACTTCCGCATAGGTCTATGTTGCACTGAGAAGGTACTTTGTCTATTTAGCACTTGGTATATATTCAAATCTTGTGCAAAGAATTGTTACGTTTGCTCTTTCCACACTGTCACAGTTTTGCATCTCGCATCATGTTTGATAATGTGTGCTCTATACATAATATAGTTACTTGGTTTATTCAAATTTGCATTGCCATTTGCTTTGCGGTGATAGGTGTATGCTACACAAAGACAATGCTTTGTATGTTTAACACTCGGTCTATATTCAAATCTTGTGTGGAGAACTGTTACATCTGCTCTTTCCGCACTATCACAGTTTCGCATCTCGCATCATGTTTGATAGTGTGTGCTCTATGCATAGTATAGTTACTTGGTTTATTCAAATTTTCATTGGCATTTGCTTTGCAATGCTTCTATATGCATGGTGTTTCATGCTAAATCAAAGCAAATCAATTTACCATAAATGAGTAACCTATATTGCAAATTACGTTGTTTGTCGCAATCTGAGATACAAAACTATTAGAAATGTAAAGACGCAAAAGTGTAGCAATGCGAAAGGATGACCCGTGCAGTTTTTCTACACAAGGCTTAAAAATAGACCGTCTTAGGTAGACCAAGTATAGCTATGAACATGTGGCAACACTTGGTGCAACCATGTCTTAGGTACCTTGGTAGTGGCATAGGAATGTCGCTAGCACAACCGGTGTTGTGTATTTTCAATGCTTGTGCAGAGAATTCATGTCGATTATTATTGTGCAATTTTGCACCTGTTATTGCAAAACCTTCGTCCAACCTCAAAAGTGGTGAAGTAAAAACACTTTTGACTAGAAAATTATCCAAGACAAATAAATCATAGGCCTGGGATTACCCCAAAGCCAAGAGTAGGATGTCAATATGCTAAATTGTCTTTTACACATATATCGGCTACACCGTCGAGTAGTTTACAGATAAGCAATACATTTGCTCCGCACTACTTCTAGATGCATGTTCTTTCCTCCAAAATCAGAGCAAACCAATTCATCATAAATCAATGACCTATTTTGAAAATTATGTTGCTTGTCACAATCACAAATGCTAAAGTATTGGAAATGTGAGTTGCGGAAGTGTAGTAATGCGGGAGGATGACACCTGCAGGGCTTAAAAATAGACCGTCTTACGTAAACCAAGTATACATGTGCGGACTGTGAGAATTCATGCCACTTATGGTTTGACATTAATAGAGTTGGTTGCATAGACACTTGTGCAATTGGCAGAGTGATGCCATCAAAAATTTCACACAGGTGTATGCTGCACAGAGCCAATACTTTGTCTATTTAGCACTTGGTCTATACTCAAATTTTGTTCAGAGAAATGACATGTCTCTCTTTCCGCACTGCCACGGTTTCTCATATCGCATCATGTTTGATAATGTATGCTCTATGCACAACACAATTACTTGGTTTCATTGAAACTTGCAATGACATTGGTGTGGTGTTTAAGCAAATCAGTCCTCTTATCAATTGTGTTGTTGGATTAAATGGTTGAATGAAATATTATTAACGTGCATCAAATATGGGAAAAGAAGAATAATGCTTGTTTATTATTTTTATTTTTCAGGGGTGGATTAAATTGGTAAAGAGCTATTTCAGAAACTATATATATGGAAAAGGAATCAAAGATAAACATAGACAAAAACAAGGTATGTTGTTTCCATTTTTTATTTTTTATTTTTATTTTTTTAATTTCCCCAGTTTTTAATTTAACCAATGGAATTAATCGCATAGAACTTGAATCTGACCTTCAGTTTCTTCTCGGAAAACTATGACGGCATCTTAGTAAATTAATCAACTTAATATCTTATCATTAGAGAAATTATAAATTGTTGTGCGAGAAATAAATAAATAAATAAATATATATATATATATATATATATATATATATATATATATATAAAAGTGTGCATAATAGGTAATATTTCTATCTGTATATAAAAAGATATTCAATTATTATGATGAAGCTATTAAAATGATGATTCATTTACTATGACATAGTGATTAAAAGCATGAGTTGGACCTTTTGAATGTGTAAGTTTTCTTGAATCTTAAATAACTAGCATGGATTGATGCATCTGCGTGCGGAGAGAAATTATAAATTGTTGTGCGAGAAATATATATATATATATATATATATATATATAAAAGTGTATAATAAGTAATATTTCTCTCTATAAAAAGATATTCAATTATTAGGATGAAGCTATTAAAATGATGATTCATTTACTGTGACATAGTGATCAAAAGCATGAGTTGGACCTTTTGAATGTGTAAGTTTTCTTGAATCTTAAATAAATTAGATTAACTTCGAACGAAACTTTGTGCAATTACTTACAATGTTATACGTTATTCACATAATTGATTAATTATTACAAATGATTTTTAGTTACAATAACTACTCAAATGCTATTAAAAAACAATCACACACATATACAAAATTACTTGTGCGATGGATTATAGTTTTGTACCAGTATTATACTTATTGAAGCTATTAAAATGATGATTCATTTACTGTGACATAGTGATCAAAAACATGAGTTGGACCTTTTGAATGTGTAAGTTTTTGAATGTGTAAGTTTTATTGAAGCTGATACTTTATCTAAACAAGCTTTGGAGGATACTGAAGGTAATCTATATTACCAAAAGTGGACCAATGGAGTGGTTGGTCCAAGGAGACAATTCAGAATTCATTAACTTTTGCTAGTGTTTACATTACTAGTCAGCATAGTCTCTTGGCTTTTAATTTTTATAGTTTTCTCTTTTTGAATATGTTTTGAGAACTGGAGTAGAACCTTCTACTCAAAGTATTATCTGGTACCTTTTTCTGAGGATCTCTATGAAGACTCTTTGATGATGACTGCAAGAGATTTTGTAAAGTTTTCTTTTGAACAATAGACCTTTTCTCTCTGTAAAGATGTGGAAGAATACATTGGAGATGTAGTGAGTGGTAGTTGTAAAAAAATTATATGATATAATATAATTGAGCAAATTTTTTTCCCTGGAAAAAGTTTTCTTGAATCTTAAATAAATGAGACTAACTTCGAATGAAACTTTGTGCAATTACTTACAATGTTATATGTTATTCACATAATTGATTAATTATTATGAATGATTTTCGGTTATAATAAGTACTCAAATGCTACTAAAAGAATAAGCATATATAGAACTACTTGTGTGAGCGATGGATTATAGTTTTGTACCAGTATTATGCTTATTAACGTTGTATATTAAAGTGTCCATAAAATATTTATCATTGAACAAGGGAAGTAAGAAAATAATAATAATAATAATAATAATATAAAGTCTACGAAGGTATACATACCCTACCCCCCTCTGGATTTGAACCTGTGACCTCTTAAGAGGAAACACATGTTCTTAACCATTAGGCCTACTCAGGCTGTATAGGATGATATTATTCGAATAAGGTTAAGGATGATATTACCCTAAATGCTTGTAATGCTAGTCTATTAATCTTAATGGTTAGTTGATAAATGTTTAAATTGAATTAGAATGTGTAATAGAAAATATATGTATCCTTCACTTGTTTTGTTTTTTAAATATGCATTAACATACTTACAATATAAGCTAATTTAATAAATTCAAATAAAATATTGAAAAAATTAGTTTGATTTGTTGTCATTAAATTTATATTACATATTTTATGGAGAATTTTGGAATATGTTTTATTATATTATTTTACATATTTTACTCTCACTTCATTAATTATGGAGCTGGATTTATATTTAATTTGTAGTGTCCAAGGTCCCCGAGGTGTAGGACAGTCGATAACTGAGTGTGTTGTTGAGGCACTCTGTGATGTTAAGTCACTGGTTCAAAACTCGATTGGACAAAAAATCTAGCCATGTTAAGGGTTGGTGTGGTTCAGGCCAGGTGCAATCCCCGGGTAATTTTGACAGCTTAGATACCCATGAGTCGCGGTTTCTCAAGCCACAGGCTAGTCCCGTAAGTCACGGACAAACTAGCAAACAAAAAAAACATTGTAGTGTCCAAGTATTTGTGCTTGTTTTTAATTAGAAGGGTTATCAGGAGGGTGGGTGGTCCATGTGGAAATTGACACCTAACTAAGGAGAAATTGGAAATTAACCCTGAGCACATAGAACCTGAAATTTAGGTTACTTGGATGACGAATAAGGTACATAAATCAATTGTTGAATGAGATTAATTAGTGGGTAAAATGTTAGCACATGCCAATAATCTAAATCCATGGAAACTAAAAGATAATCCCATCATGAAAGGCATAGAGGGACCAAGGTCAACCATACTCATATGGAGTTGTAGTTATTTTCCACTTCAATAGTTTATTTTGGATCCTTGATGAACGAAGAAATTGGAGTTAATGAAGGCGCATATAAAACTAGAATATGCAGAGTATGATGCACAATTTCGCCCATGCAAAGCGTGGATTTTAATACATAGTAGTTATTTCATGTTACATTTCTAACTACATTGGGATTACCACAATACAATAATTGAAATTGTAAACATATCTTTTGATCTCACTAAATCAATATTAATTAGTAAATCTTGTTGTAATTGTAATACATTTGATACTTATTTCTCTCATCCTTCAAAATAATTTTATTGTGTAATACAATCAAGAATAATTAGCCCAGTGTTCAAAATTTGCAACAAAATCGATTAGAAATTTTTTTGATCTTCGCTTTACGTAAATTTCGCTTCACATTGAAGCACAGACTAGCTACTTTGCAACTATTTCCCTTATTCTTTTATGTTTTTTAAAATCCTCATCGAAATATACTTGTTTATGTTTTTTAAAATCCTCATCAAAATATACTTGTTTAATTTTAAATGTAATACAAATCTATAACTTTGAATTGGTTTTGATACAAGTCTATTCACTAAGCTTTTATTTTAGTGAATATATTTATGGGTTTTCACTCCCTTTGATATTGTGTTTTGGGTTTTTATTTCTTATGGTTTACTTGCATGGAGAGAGAGTCACAGAGGGGTCATCGCCATGGTGTATGGCCTACACATCATGGACCACAACCATATAACCATTGCTTGTTCCCTCTCAAAGGGATGTAACCATGAAGCTTGGTTTCATTTTAACTTGAGGATTTGGGTTTTGACTTAGGCGTTGGCCCTTCCACACGAGCTTCGGAGTGGATTTTGACTTGAGGCTTGGCTTGTGATTTGGATTATGGTTTGGCTTATGATGGAATTTGTGGGGATTTCAATTTATTGTTTCTTTATGGATAATAAAAAGAATGTTATATATGTAGTCATTAGCCTGTGATAAAAAAAAAGTGTGTGTGTGTTTCATGAACTATTAAATCTACAAGTTAACTTATATTTGTTGTGCATGATAGTAAGTTGCAATAATAATGATCCATTGTGCCTAGGTGAAACACAGTGGGGACAACAGAGTCAATTGAATGAGCCAAGATTTATTACATAAGCATATAAATCTAGACTACTCAAGAAAACCAGAAAATAATCATTTAAAAAGAATTGACTGAAAGCAATGAACAACAATATTAGTTACATGAAGATGTAAAATATGGAGTTATAAAAAATAACCCAAAGGGAAAAGCTATGTTCTATTAATTAGTTGCTCAGAATGTTGGTCTTCTAAGTTTGTTAGCAATACCTCAAATAGAGGTGTACTTAGTCATTATACGCATTTAAAACAATAGAGGGAAGTGTCGAATTGAGAGAACCCTAGACAACCCCTTTCTATTCATGTTTACACGCATTTATACATTCTTGAAGAATGCTTAGTTGTCTTACCCATTGTGTTTTAGTTACAAGACTTAAATAACTGATTAGAAGACCAGAAAACTTATAACAAGTTATTGACTAGAAGAAGAAAATGAAGAGACACGTGTTGCCACATTGATGGTGCTTGCTTGGTGTATGTTGACTATTCATGATGTCGTCTAACATGTGCCAAGTCATCCATGCCAATGGACACGTAGGATAACTAATTATCCTTTTCAAAGGATGTGTGAGTCAACTGAGTTGAGGGTCAACTAATAGGTTTTGAAGGTAGTCAATTGAGATAGAAGTTGACTGATATTTTTGACCAAAGAGTCAATTGAGACTAGGTGTTAGTCGATGGTTGCTAGTCGATTCTTGTTATGGATCAAATACTTGCAAATTTGATTACAATGTGCTCTAAAGTTTTGGCAAGATCTTTAGTTCAAGCTTACCATCAAGCAATTGCAAGTAAGGTTGAATTGTTGTTGTCATTGTTTGGATATTTGTCTTTTTTTACTCTATACTAATATATTAACAAATCTCTAGAGACATCCAACAAAGGTCTCATTTCTAACCAAAAGGATGAAATCAAAGATAGTAAGATTATTGAATTAAACCTATTTATTTAAGTAAGATATGCTTGTAACCTGAAAGAGACCAAAAGAAAATCAAATTGGTGTTGACCCATTTTCTGGTCAACCTAGATATGATCACAGTTTTGTGACAAGTCTTATTCCTGATGCTAATTTGAAAAGGATAACCACCATGACCAATTGACCTCACTATTGTTTGAATTGCCTCACAAATTATCTCCTAAATAGGCTACTAATGCACCTACCAACTAGTGTGCACCGAAGCGATAAGAATACATTAGGTCACAACATTGCGGTTTATTGTGATGGTTTGTTCATGTTTACTTCAATTTATATTTGTTGCTCACATAGTGATTACGGTTGCGATTATTACATGTTGATGATGATTTTATGGTTGCAACATGTTTGGTTGTAGTGATGATTATATACAATTGTAATTTCACTATGATTTATATAGGACACTTGAAAACAAAATGTGAGTGTGGTTGCATACACAATGGTAATATATCATGGTTTGTTAATGATGGCTTATTGGTAGATTATGGTGCGGAAACCTTTGTTTATGGTTACATTTTGATATGATATACCTACAAAACAAATAGTTAGCTTGATGAAAACATGTCTATGTGCACAAGTGGTCTATCCTAGAACTATTGGTGAAAAAAATTACTAGCATAGAGTTGTAACCTCATGACTTTTATGTAAAGGCATGCAAATGAAAAGTTGTAGTATCAAGACCAATGGTCCAACCCTATCCAAAGGTTGATAAATATTATATACATAGCAAATTTAGTTTTGCATACATTGATGATATGATATAATGGACTTGCCCGACAAGATCTCCTTGGGATGGTCAATAGCTAAAGCATGGTGTGAATGGTGCCACATGTCATATAGGTACTAGGCATTAAAATTATGGTTAATTGTTATACATGTATGTGTTGTGCATTGAGTTGTCTTGACCCTCAATATATATCCAATGGTGGGAGTGAAAGGTTGTGGTTTCAATTGCATTTACCCTAGTTTCATTTGGTCATTTTGACTTTAATCTTGGCACTCTTGTAAAGCTCGATCTACATAGTAATAGTGTTTGGAGGATAAAATGGCATTGTTTTTGCTGACACCTTTTCACATGGATTTGAATAGTATTGGTGAGAACCCTATTCATTGTTGTTGTGGGTGGCTTGAAAGCTTGGGTTATTCGGTAGATAATAGCTCTCCTCTGCTCATTTCATGGTTATGACACCTCTGTGAGTGAGGGCCAAGCTCAATTAAATAAACTAGATCTAGCATTAGTGTGTTTCATCAACAATGAAGGCATTTTTTGTTGGGTTGATGCTCATGGCCATCTATTTGTAGAGGCCAAAATAGCTATGGATTCAACACCAAAGATGGAAAATCATGGCAAGGTAAGCTTTTTCCATGGAAATAATCTTAATGTTTTCCATTGTGTGTGTTGCATGGCATTAAGTGATTTGAAGCTTGGGTTACTCACAAGGTCTTCACTCAATGAACTTGTGACATAATGCCTTCATTCATGGGATATTAAAGAATACCCCTAATTTCACAAGATACTGATAAATACCTCCAAAAATTCTTTTGTTGAACCCCCCTCCCAATACATCTTTCCAATAAAAGAAACCTGTATTTTTACGAAATACCCCCTTTTATACCCCCCAATACTTATAAACCCCTTGAGAGCACATGCCCCCCCCCCCAATACCTACAATATATTGACTTTATTTTTCACAATTAAAAAACCCTCTTTATGAATGAACATGATAAGATATTGATCAACAAGGTGAAGCCCCTACGGGGTAACTACTCTACATTCCTCAGTCCTCTATTTTTAAGAATTTCTTCCTTGATAATTCTAAGCATCAACCCATTTCATGTATATTTGATGAGTTGTTTGTTTGCAATGTAGGCCATGCAAAGGCCAAGCTAACACTTGAAATTTTTCATCATTGGTTATTATGTCGAGTGTGTGATTATACAACATTGTCTTTCTTGTTGTTGTGGTTTATAAGGTGAGTCGTGAAGCTCGAACCCACAACCTCATTTTACCAACACTCCCATGCAAAGAATAAATGCATACCCATGGCTAAACTTCCCCTCTGAACTATTGCATGGAATAAAGCAAAGCATGTCGACCCTTCTCATTTGATTTCCTTCCTTATATCTTCAAACCCAAAACTTTTTTCAAACTTTGTTGGCANCCATGCAAAGAATAAATGCATACCCATGGCTAAACTTCCCCTCTGAACTATTGCATGGAATAAAGCAAAGCATGTCGACCCTTCTCATTTGATTTCCTTCCTTATATCTTCAAACCCAAAACTTTTTTCAAACTTTGTTGGCATCCCTCATAAACAATGGTTTAACCTGTGCATGTTGGTCGTAGCTATGATTGAATTGTGTTACCGAGCACTTGATATCATTGGTGTTAGATATTATATAACCCTATATGTAAATATCATGATGGAACTTCGCTCTTGATAGCATCAGTTGGGGACCACGATGAGATTTGGTTTATATTATGTGCTTGTGTATGATAGCAACTTAAAAATTAGAATTCTTGAAGGTGTTTGATGGTAGATGTTGGTCAATTGTTTATGGCTTGTTTCCTTTAAGTAAATAAACCCTAGAACTCTGTTATTTGTGCATTTATTGGTTGATGGTTGTGTGATTTGATTTGTATAAAGAACGGTTCCACAGTTCTTTGATTGCTTATGATCCAAAATAGGTCTTTGCATTGAAAATGCGTGATTTACTATTGGTTTATACACAACATTGTCAAATATTTGTGCACAATGTTTATTGAAGACAAATGTAGTTCTATTTACAATATTTACGCTATATGTATGCATGTTGTGCATAGGAGCTAGTGTGATCATTGTCATGTTTTGGTTGGGTTATATCCTCTCGAATTGTTAGAAGTATACATGCACAACACTAATGAATGTTTCACACATGCGTGTGCATGCACACACGCACACACACGTGCATGTGCGACGTGCACACAGACATGCATGTGCATGTGCGCGCACACACACATACACAACACTATTGAAGGTTTCACACACATGCACAACACTACTAAAGGTTTCACACACACGGTATGGCTTGCTTACTTACACTGAACTATGACTCTATTTAGCATCCATATTGCCTAGATTAGACATTGCATGTCTATGCTCGTAACGATAACATGTTTAGGGTTATTGATTTATCACTATATTGGATTGTAGGATACCCATACTTAGTGTGTGTATGATGAGTTTCTACACTTGTAGAGCGACATACACATGCATTATAAGGAATATGAAAGAAAAATAAATTGTATTCATACTAAAGATATTATTGCTACCTAGATTTGATGTTTGGTATTGTTTGTGTAAGTGATCATGTTGGATGATGACTGTAGACTATTGATATGCACTATATTTATAGTTGCTTTCCAGTAGGGTTCTTTCTTTCACCAATTTATCCTCTCCATCCACCTTCCCTTGCTTTATGCATAGAGTTGTCATTGTATATGCCCTTGCTGCATTGATCTAATTATGTGTACCATACAAAGTGTAGATTAATGCATGGTTTAAGTTAATGTTTTGCATGAGATTATTTCTACATTTATTGTGATCATCTAAATGGAATGCCAAGATAGGAAGATCCTAGTCTTAATTAATTGTCAAGAAAAAAGAAGTGATTATCCTTCAAATTTGGTTTTGGAGTGGTTCTTGTATGGGCTTAGATCTTTGTTCCTAAGAGAAATACCTTCTACCTTAACAAAACCACATTAATTGATTGTGATTACTATGAGTTGTCTGCTGATGCAATTTCTATGTGACTATTGCGAAAATGTTTAATTATGAATAAACATGAACTTGTGTATTTGGATTGTTAAATATTTGTGAAGATGCATGAAGACTCTTGGAGATGTATTGTATTCTTTGCATGTGGACTACACTAGGTGCAAATCCAATAATCACACTACTGGTGGACAAGGAGTGATACCCCCCCTCCCCCCCATTGACCATAATGGTTTATGAGGAGAGACAATAGCCCAAAACAAAATTTGGGTCTATTTTTGGTCCGTTTTGGTCCTATTTTTGTGCTTTTTCGGCAATGGTCTTTCAACCCATTATAATATAATCTCGATTAAGGGAGACTGGGGATTGTAGGGTGTTTTTCTTTTTTTTTAATGTTTTTTATTTATTTTAAAGTGTTTTCCCTTAGTTTTAGGGGGTCTCCCCTCTTTTTTTTGTCTTTTTCCATCTATAGTTATTTATTTTCCCTTTGTTTTTCATTTTTTTCCTTTTTAATGATTTGATTTGCAATGGTACCAAGATTTTAGGCCATGGTTTTAAGAATGTTGCAATTTTAATCTTGAAGAAAAAAAGAGGGTGCTACTAGTAACATCTCTTTTTTATTCAAGGGTTAATTTAAATATTTTGGTTGCAAGGGTATCGACTATCAAAGTCACGACTTCAAAATATTACAATTTTAGCCTCCAAGAAAAAGGGGGCTGCTACTGGGAGCATCATTTTTCAATTTGGGGGTTGATTTTAAGATCTTGGTTGCAACAATGCTTGTTGTTAAGTCCATGGTTTCAAAGAACTTACAGTTTTAACCTAAAAAAAAAGGTGAATAGGTTGTAGGGTGATTTTTATTTTTTTTAATTATGTTTTGTTTTTTTTCATTTTAATTTTAAAAGATTTTTTAAGTGTTTTCCCTTGGGTTTAGAGGGGTTTCCCCCTTTTTTTGTTCTTTTCCATCTATTTTCACTTATTTTTCTCCCTTTTATGATTTTGTTTGTAATGTTATCAATATTCTAGGCCATGATTTCAAGAATGTGCAATTTTAAGCCTAAAGAAAAAAAGAGGGTGCTACTAATAACACCTATTTTTTTTATTTAGGGGTTGATTTCTAGATTTATGTGGCAAGGGTATCAGCTATCAAATCCATCACTTAAAATTTTTACAATTTTAGCCCCCCAGAAAAAGGGGTTGCTATTGGGAGCACCACTTTTCAATTTGGGGGTTGATTTTAAGATTTTAGTTGTAACATTGCCTATTGTTAATGTTGGTTGTGGAGCCTGATTATGTTCTTGATTCAGAGGTCCTTGCTTTCAACCATGTTTATACCCCACGAAGACTTTACACTCGAGAAGTATGTAC
>ML784431.1:242677-257795 GCA_009831015.1 Picea engelmannii
TCATTCATTCATGTATGTTTATCATTTTGATATCTGGCTTCTAGCTAGAGAGCCCATACCTTGGGGGTTTTGAGGGTTTTGACTTAACAAACCCTAGAGGACGATTCGATGGTGAAAGATTCCACCTAGCTTGTCCCAAGCTTGGTCTTGGAGATGAAATACTCTCCCACAACATTCTAGTTTAGATCTACTCAGTGCAGGAGGGTTCTACACCAGCCACATGCACAGGAAGAGAAGGAGGGCGTACCAGTTGAGGGTTTCCAGCAAGAGGGGCGCACCATCCATTGAGAGAGGGTTCGATCTAGCCGAGGAGAAGATATTTTGGGAATTCTAGGTATTGGACTTCCTTTGCAGGTGTCATATCACTATTCTTGGTGGATTCTGGAAGTATTTTGGTGGAGGATTTATTTGTATTGAGAGTGGGACGAATTCCCAAGAGGAGGGCGCACCATTCTTTGGAGGGTGGCTAGATCCAAGGGTCTAGCAAGTATTTTGCCTAATTGAGCACTTGGGTTTTCATTGCCATGCCCCGATCTATCATTCCAGTGGATTGGTGGAGTTGTTGGAGGTCTCTAGGAGGAGGGTCAAATTATCTAGGGTTTGAGGCATCAAGGGGGGCGCACCATTTCTTGGAGGGAGGTTAGATCCATGACCTTGAGAGGGGTCTTGGAGATTTGAGCACTTGGGTTATTCTTGTAGTTGCCCGATCTACTATTTGGAATCTTCATTGGAGCATTTGGACATCTTTGGAAATAGGGCTGAATTGTTGAGGCTATTTAGGGTTCCAACAGGGTGTGTCATCTTCTAGTTTGAGGGTTTGGCACTTCATTCGGCCAGATCTACTCCTGCATCGATCTTCAGTGGATATTCAGCCTTTGGAGGCTTTTAGTCTTCTATTGGATCATTTGTAGCAGCTCCTATCTTCTATTTTCTTTATTGGAGCCATCTGATGTGCATTCCAGAATGGCATCTCATTGTATCAGGTTCTTCTATTTATAAATAAAGATCAGATCTGCAGCGTTTTGGCTTGTTTATCATCTTATTGATCTTGCATATGGTTGAGGTATGTTACATTGCTTATCTTCTTGTCTGTTTCTGCAAACACATATATAACACATCAATAATCCCTAAGGGAAACCTAAATATTCACAGTAAGCAAAGTGTTTGACGAAATACCACAACCAGTAAAGTTTTAAAAGACCCCCAAAACTGTGATGTTCCTGGCATGTTGGCTTGGGAACATTACAGAAAGGTCATGTATACATGGAAAGGACATGAAAATATTGAGTAAGTGTTGGTGCCAGGTTCCTGAAGTCTAAAGCAAGTCCCTAAGACTGTAGTTTACAGGTTCATATCTGTGACAAAAGTTCTGGTATAACTACATATTGGTTTTATGCTTAGATCTTCTCATGGTATGGTGAATGCTTGAAGCATTATTTATATGGTTGTTATGATGTTTAGATATGGTATATGTTGGTTGGGTTATTGAGTGAGCAACATTCTCATGTTTGGTATAGCACTGACATGGTAGAGGGATATCTATGTTATATGATGATGTATGCATGAGAGACATGCATAGGATTCTTTGTATGGTTTTTGTGATGTTTGGATATGATAGATGTTGGCTGGTTGGTTTAGTGGTTTTGTTCTGATGTGGTTGAGGGATATCTATGTTATGTGATGGTGTATGCATGAGGAACATGCATAGGTTGTTGGATGGTCTAGATTTGTTTGTGGTTGATGATGGTACAGGTTGGACAATGACATGTTGGTTGTGGTGACAGGTTATAGGTGGATGTGACAGAGGCATCAAGGGTCTGAAGGGAAAACGTTGTGAAGTTTCCGAAATCCTAGCTTTCTCAAGTGTACGCAAGATGGCAGTGGAGGAGGTCACATACATACACGTATTGAAGTATATACAGGTCACATACATATGCACGATACAATATAGATAGGTCACGTACTTGTTGACAAAATTGATTTTTTTATCTACAAGCTGGGTCTTGTACTTGAGGGTTGGATTCCTCCAATATCGGTTTGTGATGAGATACATAGGTTGGGTCTTGCATTTATAGTTGGTGCTCCTTTTTCAGTTGGTGCTGATAAACCCAAGAGATTGTTGTCTCCTGTAACACATAATACAAAATATTTACACATATATCCGGTGTTCTTTGTGTCCATTATGGTGATGGTTTATAGATCTCTAATATTGATTAATGTTGTTGATACATGCAAGTAGCTAAGTATGAATGAAGAATCTGTTGCTAACCAAAATTTTGGAAAGAAGTGTAAAAATAGCCCTACACTGATTCACCCCCCCTCCCCCCCCCCCTCAGTGTGGTCGGTGTGTCCAACAATTGGTATTAGAGCATGTCTTCACTATAATCCTTACAATATTGAAGGAAATCCATGGACACACAAATGGATGAACATGCAAATGAAGTTCCCTTCTTTGATGAGATAGATTATTCAACATGGAGAATAAAAATGAAAGGGTAGTTGAAGGCAAAAGGAGCAAGTGTTTGGAACACAGTTGGTGGTGGATCAGTTCCCTCAAATAATCATTTAAAAGGTGCATCCCAAAAGGAAGCAAAGAAGAACATTGTAGTAGCACTCAAGACCATCTTAAATGACTCTCAGGTTCTGTCAAAGAAATATCAAGACTCGGTCATCAATGAAGGTAAAGACTCTCCAAAATATACTGATTGTAATAATTCTAAGTATGATGATGTTGAATGCTCTCCTGCAAGTAAAGAAGAAGATATAGAAGGATTTTGTGTAGAATCAATTAAAAATTATCTTATAGATGAAGAGGAAGATTTGTTGAAGTTTAAAGAAAATGTTTTATCTGAGTTAGATGATGTTAGCATGGAAATAGGACATTATTTAATTGATTTTGAGTATCTTGAAAAATACACTAATGAAGTCCTAGAAAAGTACCCCAAGCATACCATGGCACTAAAGCAAATGCTCAAAGAACAAGAAGTAAAAAGATTCAATTAGAAAAAAAATAAGAAGAGATCAAAAGATGAAAGAATGAAATAATTAGTCAAGCAAAATAAAAGAAGAAGGTACATGATGAGCTTAGCAAAATCCTTGAAGTCAATGTCAATCTAAAGACCCAAATTGAAGAAGCCAAAAGGATAGATGAACTATTGAAGAATCAAGTAAATGAAAAGGACGAATAATGCCATAATATGGAAGTAGAAGTTGTTGATCTCAGAAGAAAAGCAGAGAAGTCAAACACTCATATCAAGTTCAGGAAAAGCTCGACAATCTTGGATAGTCAAAGATCACCAAACGATAAATCTGGTCTTGGATACAACAAGGAAGCAACACACTTTGGAGCTAACACTTCTAAGAAGCATGATTTAGGTCCCTCATTGTCAAAAATTTGCAAGTCAAGCATTAGCACAAAGCAAGAAAATCTTCAGAAAATTAGAGTAAGGAAGACACCAAGAAGCAGGTCCTACACCTCAAAGAAAATTCAGAAAAGAGACACCTTTAAGGTGGATACCAAAGCAAAGGCATGAAAATGTTTTTCATGGTCACTGCTTCTCATGTAATGAATATGATCACAAAGCTTTGGATTGTAGAAATTGTGCAAGGAAGGATGTTGGAAGATTAAATAACATCTTAAGATGTTGGAGATGTAACCTTGTGAGACACATCGCTGCACATTTTCACACCATGAGATGCTACAACTGCAATGGGCATGGCCACAAATCCTAGGATTGATGGAATACAAGGAGACAGTCCATGAGGAATGCTTCATATGATATGGCAATAAAAGCATGGAAGAAGGACAATGTTGAAAGCATGGAAGTTGAAAGATCAAGCACTCGGAGAACATGACACTCTCTGAAGAGGGCTGAACATCCAAACATGAAGGAAGATGTAAAGAATCAAGAAAACTTTACTTTTTCTGAGGCATACATGGGCTCTTGTGTAAGAAGTTGCGTACATATGCGAGGTGACCTATAGAAAGGTTGCATACATATGTGATCTATCTGAGAAACAGGGTGCGTACCTGTGCTAAAAGCCTCAAGAAGAGGGCTGTACATATCAATTACAACATGGTTTGATTGTATAACTTTGTTTATGCGGGTTTTGAGTTGGTTTGTTTGACGTTTTCATGATTATATGCTTGTTTGATGAATGTATGGTGATAACATAAGGTTGAGTTTTGAATATTGTGTTTGAGGCCTATTTTGGATACATGGTACACACCTTAATAAGTGGATTGATGCAAGTTTTGATAAGATATATTGTTGGTTATGTTGAGTACCTTCTCAGTGATGTCATGGCACTTTGTTTATGAGATATATCATGATGATGTGTTGCTAGCTAAATATATATCATTGATCTATTGAGGAACACTCTTGGTACATGTTGAGAAGAACTACTGGCTGCTTAGTATTTGCTGTAGTGAATGGTTTGAGGAAGAAATATTATAGTACATGGTTGGTACATATGTGCGCTCCATTGACATATCTTGTGATGTATTGTTAGAAGCATATTTGTTGGATATCTTGGTGCATGAATTTGGCATGTGGTTGAGCTACATATTGGGGCATGTAGTTGATGGGTTGATGACGTGGTTATGTTGTACATCACGGATGAGTCATAGCTTGATCTATAGTTGATGCATGATTGGTACATACTTGGTACATTGGTTGAGGAACTTGCTAGTAGTATGATTGGCACATGGTCTATGGTTGATATGGCATGTATATCTTGTTGAGGTTTTGTGCATGGTTGATGCACTTGTTATGGTACATGTGGTAATACATGTTTGGTGAATGGTTGATGCACGTGTAGATGGTAGATGATTGTGGGTGATAGTACTTGGTTAACGTACACCATTGGTATTGCTTGTTTAGCATATCCTTTTGGTACATGATACATTGGATGATATAGTTGAGACACTTGTTACAATGCTTGATTGATACATTGATAGATGCTCGATGGTTGAGATACATTTCTTGGCATATGGTTTGTGGCACTTGGTTTATGATAGAGGCATATCATGAGTGATATGACACTTGTTTGAGGCACATGGTTGGCATGTTGTATGGTTGATGATGTTATTGGTACACTGATAGAGGAACTTGTTGATGATCCTGATATATGCTTGGTACAAATTTGGCACATATTCTTGGCATATGGTTGATGCACTTCATTATGGTATATGGTATTGTGTTGATGTGCATGGTTGGAACATGATGTACTTGGTTGATGGTTTGTTCATGATTCATTGTTGAAATATATTTTGCTTTATGATTGATGCATAAGATAGTATGCATGATTGGTATACACTTGATGTATGGTATGGCACGAGTTTGGATGATTGATGCATGGACATGTCCAAGGATTGTCATAGGAAGAGTAGATCATTATTGAGCAGTTGATCTGTGTTCTGGTTGAGCAATGACATTTGCAAATTGCAGTGGTAGCATATTTTTCATCTTGCAGAGAATATAGGGGGAGTTATTCTTCTTCCCATGGTTGGTTACAGATGTATGAGTCCAGGTGGAGAGATGAGAGAGATGATTGGAAGCCATGTTACCAACATTGCATTAGAGTGATTTCCCTTTTCAAAGGGGAAGAGATCATTCGAATGATGAAGCAAGACAACAGATAATGCAGACATGGGAAGCAACCCCAAAGAGAGTTCAATAAGGGGGAGCATTCCCAAGGAGAGATACATCCTTTTCCCTTGATGTCAAAGGGGGGGAGATAGAAACATTGATGAGGAGCAATGATCACAGGGGGAGCATGAACATTGCCATGTCTAAGTATTGAAATTAATGTTGGTGTTGCCATCAATGCCAAAGGGGGAGATTGTCAGGCTATGTTTTCATTGATGTCAAAGGGTTGATGTCAAGTGGTGTCATAATGATGTGTTGTCATTGGTGTGTAATGTATTAGATGGATTGATGTGTTATCATTGATGTAAAGGTTTGTCATTGTTGTATCATTGTATCATTGATGTCTTGTCATGGTTGATAGGAAGTACCAAATGGATGAACTCTAAAGTGGTCCCCTTATGGTGAAATCCCTCATAGGAAGATGTTTTATGAAGTCCAAATGGTTAAGTGGTTGAGTCATCCTAAAGGTACGATTAATGAACCCAAGTTTGTTTGATGAATAATGTAATGAATATCAATGAATTTTCTAGTGAGCCTCTTCTAGATTGATAGTACATGTCGTGTCGTTTCCGGTGATATGTGGTACGTCACATAGTTCCTCGAGGTTAGGGAGATATGGCCTTGAGAAGTTGGAGAACCATCATGAGTTATCTAGAATCCCCTAGAAGGTCAAAGAAGTCAAATTATTCTAGAATCTCCTAGAAGAAGTTGACCAGTCAAAGCGATTAGTCATGGGTTAAGTGGTTGCAACAAGAAAACAATTAAAAATAAATTAGTTGGAGATTTTAATATTTGTGGTAAAGTGGTTGTAAGTAAACAAAGTGGTTAGAAGTGGGTTAGCCCCAAAAGAAGGAAGTTGGTTAGAGGATAACCCCTAGAGGAAGCTACTTGGAGAAGTACAAATAAGAGATCAAGGGTATCTTATGAGATGAATATTTTGAGTATATTAAAGATCTATTTTTGGTGAAAGGTTCATTGCAAGTACTCATGGACGCATCAGAAGTTGCATAAGTCTGAGGTAGCAAGGAAGTTTGATGGTGAAAGTTTCAGAGGTTAAAAAAACCCTAGTGTTTTGAAGTTGTACACTAGCTGTAGTGGGCCAGATAGCGTACATACACGAGCTGCAGAAGGCCAAGGTGCATACATATGCATGCTGAAGAAGGAAAGGTCATGTATACATGGAAAGGACATGAAAATCTTGAGTAAGTGTTGGTGCTAGGTTCCTGAAGTCTGAAGCAAGTTCCCATGACAATAGTCTACAAGTTCAGATCTGTTACAAAAGTTATGGTATAACTACATATTGGTTCGATGCTTAGATATGCTCATGGTATGGTGAATTCTTGAAGCATTCTTTGTATGGTTTTTATGATGTTTGGATATGGTATATGTTGGCTGGTTGATTAAGTGAGCAACACTTTCATGTTTGGTATAGATATGACATGGAAGAGGGATTTCTATGTTATATGATGATGTATGCATGAGAGACATTCATAGGATTATTTGTATGGTTGTTATGATGTTTGGATATGATAGATGTTGGTTGGTTGGTTGAGTGGTTCTATTCTGATGTGGTTGATGGATATCTATGTTATGTGATGGTGTATGCACGAGGAACATGCATAGGTTCTTAGATGGTCTAGATTTGTTTGTGGTTGATGATGGTACCGATTGGGTAGTGACAGGTTGGTTGCAGTGACATGCAACAAGTGGATGTGACAGAGGCAGCAAGGGTCCGAAGGGAAAAAGTTGTGAAGTTTCAGAAACCCTAGCTTTATGAGGTGTACACAAGTTGACAATGGAGGAGGTCGCGTACATATGCGTGATGCAATATAGACAGGTCGCATCCATACGCGTGTTGCAGTATACACAGGTCATGTACATGTTGATAGAATTGGTTTTCTATCTACAAGTTGGGTCTTGTACTTGAGGGTTGGATTCCTCATATCTCGGTTAGTGTTGAGATATGCAAGCTGGGTCTTGCATAAAGAGTTGGTTCTCTCTTGGAGTTGGTGCTCCTTTTTCAGTTGGTGTTGATAAACCCCAGAGCTTGGAGTTTCCTGTAACACATAATACAAAAAGTTTACACATATATCTGGTGTTCTTTGTGACCATTATGGTGATGGTTTATAGATCTGTAATATTGATGAATGATGGTTATACATGCAAGTAGCTAAGTATGAATGAAGAATATGTTGCTAACTAAAGTTTTTGAAAGAAGTGTAAAAAGTGCCCTACACTGATTCCCCCCCCCCACCTCTCAGTGTGGTCAGTGTGTCCAAGAGTACATATAGGTTGGTGAGTCATTGGCACCTAGTTTTGATGTTGCACGCACCAGGGTAAGTGCACGAATAATTGTTATCAAAGACAGGGCACGCATACCTGCATAAGTTCACACATTTCACAGTGTTGCGCGCACTTGGGTAAGTGCATAGGAATGAATTTGGGAGTGCGCACAGAGCCAAGTTATATATATGTGTGTGTGTGTGTGTGTGTGTATATATATAATTGTATATGTATTGAGGCTAGAGAGCCTATGTGATTATGAGGCTGGTGAACTGGGACGGAGATAGGCCAGTGCGTCTATCCATGTAAATGCAATCACAGTTATTAATAATATACATTTTTGTGCGCAAACATACTCAGATGAAAATATATGGGGGGTTGACTCCACCGGAAAAGGGAAAAGGGGGGTGAGACTTACGTCTTAGGGAAAATTTTATAATATTTATGAAAAAGTGTAATGTTGGATATTGTTTTATCCTAACTTACCGGGGTTCTTAAGATACTTCTAAAGGTGACAAGTGTCAAGTTGAAGGAATGAAATATATATTGTTGGCCTTAGTGTATTTTTGGTCATTATGATTATTCGAGGGATGATTATTCAATTTTCACACTCTCGTGAGAAGAAGGGGGTCAGATGGTATGGAAAATCCGATTATTACTTTCTCTGCACAGAGAAGCTTGTAAGAAGTTGTGTGGTTTTGCAATCAATTTTTTGGTTGTTGAGGAGGTGGGTTGTCAGGACCGTGAGAAGTCTCTCTGGGTGAGAGATTAGATGTTGAGGAAGTAGGTTGTCAAGCCCATGAACATACTTTCCAAGTGAGAGTATCGCTGAGAATTGTTCCGTAGTGCACTGGGAATTAGATGTAGGGATCAGAGACTTCATGTCTGGCATGTTGTTGGTAACCTTGGAAGGGAAGTGGGGCAGCCGAAGGATTGTTGAGCAGATAAGGGGCACACTTCCTTGGGTGTGATAGGTGCGTTGGGAATGAGGGACTATATGCTAGTTGCAGCGACAAGTACCTTGGTCTAAGCAATTATGTTGTGAATCATACCTTAGCTTGTCGCTAGGAACTTATTTTTCCCTTGTGAAGTTAAGCCACATCTCGGGGGTGACTTGTTGCTGAAATCTTATGAGCAACACATTTTATGGCTGGGAGGACGTCTGAGTTATGCGTGTTGTTGGTGACTTTCATAAAAGATAAGTGTTCTTATGTGCTTGTCTTGTTGAATGTGTGTTTTTTTTATCTATGCTTGACATGGGTTGTATCTTGTATGTTGTTGCATATAAGTAATTGTTGTTATTATGTTTAATGTTTCTTGTGCATGTAAGTATGATGCTTATGGCTAGTATTTGTAATCGTGCATAAGTATGACAGATAATGATAATTTTTTTCCTATTAAGTTATCCTTTGTTATTGATCATGAATCTTCGGGCAAAGGATTGAATGATCGGGTGTGCAGGAAAGTAGCCTGTGTGTATAGGAGGCTGGAACTCGCGTGTGTGTTCAGGGAAATAGACTCCGTGCACAAGGAAATCAGAATTGGTGTGTGACACCAGGATGGTTGCACACACAGTAGTTTTGTGTGATCAATACTCTAGAGTGTATTTGTTTGAGTTACTTTCGCTACTTAAAGTTGTGTTTTAGTGTGGTGCAACTCAACTCGAGGTTGAGCGCACTACTTCAAGTGATACTGCACAGACTTGTGATTAAAATAGAATCTACGCAGTGGACTTTTGGAGTAGATTTACTCCATAGCATGACCAACATGGGTGGTTGGGGATGTTACATTCTGTTATCAAAGCATAAATGAGGATGAGTTGGAGTAGCGAGACCTAGCCTGGGTGGCTAGGTACGTTACATTCTGGCATCATAGCTATTGGTTCAACACTTGACTTGCATGGGATAGAGTTTAACAAAAATTCCAGAACTCCAGTTTTAACATTGAGCCTGCATGGGTTGAGTTTTTTCTTAAGGCAAAATTCGGACTGGAAAGTGGCCAAATTTGGAATTTTAGCATGGCCATGGTGTGCATAAAATAAGAATGCATAGATGTGCACGCTAAATATATGATATTGTGCAATGCGACACTAGAACGACGCAGTAAACATAGGTGCATGGGTTTCTGCACTAAAGGTTTGGGACTTCATAGAACAAATTTGTGGTGAATGCACAATATGAATATGTGGTGAATATGTTGAAAATGAACAATGTGCATTGATACATGTTGAATACCATGCACACATGGGCTTCGGAAGAAAGGATTATGACAAAATCGTGTAGAGTTTTCATGGAGTTGTCTCGTGAATTCACCTAACAAATCTTGTTGTCTGCACATTTTGTAGAATTATCAACAATTAGAGAAGGACAAAATCAATGCAGAAGGTCAAAACCATGGAAGATGTGTAGAGGAATTATGGTCCTGATGATGAATTCATGGATTTGTATGTAGGTTTGGGTGCCAATGGTAAAGAATTCAAGGAAGAGCGTATTAACTTAGTAGAAACCATAAAAGAATTGCAAAAAGATGCCCAAAGCTATAAAGTTGATAATGAAAGGCTTATGAGCACCAAGGAGTAGCAATATGACTTCAATGTCAAATTGATGAAAAGATTGGATAGAATAAAAAAGAAAATGGATAAGGAGACAGAGACAAGTAGGTCAAGAAGTTGCAGGTCTCGTGATGAGAAAAGAAGAGAAACAAGAAGTGATGATAGACATCATTGTCACTCGCCAAAGCATTCTTTTAGGAAATCACACAGTATCTCAAGTCCATATTTTGTCAGGAAGCATAAGAAAAGGACTTGGGTGGATGAGATACAGGGAGAAATGAATAAGATCAAGTCTCCTACCTTTGACAAAGAGCATAAGAAGGATGAAATTCAAAGACTCGATTGCTAGGTATGAGGAAGTACTTTTAGATATATAAATATTTTTCATAGGCAGAAGGGGTAATTTCCATCTATCAGTTAAAAGGAAAGGCATCAATGTGGTGGAATCACTTTGTGTAGGTGCAACACATTGATGAGAAGAAGGTTACTTGGAGGGAGTTCAAGAGGTATTTCCAAAATAAATACTTAACCAAGCAGTACTATGACAGGAAAATGAAGGAGTTCTTCGAAATCAAGATTGGGAGTATGATGATAGATGAATATGAAAGAATATTCTTAGAGATTCTAAAATATGTTGCATTCATCAAGGATGAGCAAGTTAAAAATCAGAGGTACTTGAGCAGGTTTCCCTCATTTATCAGTGAAAAGATACAGTATGATGACTCGAAGACATTGGAGGAAACCATAATGCGTGCTAAGTGTCTTTATCAGCAACAAAGGGGAAGACCTACTTTCCAAAATGCTTGGGAAGACAAGTTGAAAAGTAAGGTGGAACAAAGGAACAAGGGGGATAAGCCACCATTTTTCATAAATATTGCGCAAGGACAAACAACTCTCGAGGAACCTATAATGTCGGAGACAGTGGAGAAAAAACCATGGCAACAACCTATTCAATGTTGGAGTTGTGGTGGGGATAATATGTGTTGTAACAGATTTCAGAAATGGCTCTACTCAATATTTTTATCCCAAACACCAATGAGATTCCTTGATATAAGGGCTGATATAATGGCAAGCAGCTTATGGCACGCTCTATGGGTGTTGTGTGGAATTTCACTCTACAGACCCACAGATCATACTTGTAGATATGGCGAATCTTATGATCATGGAAATATGAATAATTCGCCTCCAATCACAGCCTATTATGTTTCTATTTCTATTTGAACACCAGATGAATAGACATGATAATATAATTCCATATACAATATCAGGTTTTTATGTTTGAATATTACGAAGTTCTTTGATGTTAATGCTGGAAGCAACACTACCACTTCTTCTGCCTTTTATCTTCCGCTGGATCGAGTGTTAAAATCATTCAAAATTTTACAGAAATGCAACAACACTGTCGTCCATATTCCTCGAGGAATACTCCAGATGACCCTTATCCACAAGGGATTTGATAAGGCACGTCAGTTAGGGCTTCAAGGCAAGGGTGAACAATTTCTGAGACAGTCTTTTCCTGCCGAGATGAGAATTCTTGTCATAAAATCCGTGGTGCCTGGAGGACCTGCTGACAAGATGCATTTAGAGCCCAGGGATCTACTTGTTCGTGTGAATGGTGAGCTTGTAACACAATTCTTGAAGTTGGATACAACGCTGAATGAGTCCGTTGGAAAGACTATCGATTTAGAGGTTGAAAGGTGCGGTGATACTGTAAAAGTTATTTTGGAGGTCCAGGACCTGAAAATCTATAACTCCAGATTATTTATTGGAAGAGGACTGTCTGCCTTCATTGCAACAGTCGTCATTCTTGGACGAAAGGATGTCGAGCTGCCTTCAGAGTTTGCTATATGGATTAGAGATCGTGGAGATTGCGTCGAACAACTAGAAAGATTGGAAAAACTTGAACACGCAGTCGTGGCTGGGTGGACGGAGCAGAGAACTCGCCATAGCACTGACAACGTCCAATTTTACGACATCCACATGCGCCCTTACGAGTATTACGAGGTAGTTTCACTGGAATCGACAACAACATATAAACAAGATATTGACGCTCTTGACGTTATGAAAAGGAGATTTAACATAAAACATTGGATATCCGACCCTTACTATTTGATTGAATGGGAAGGAATTGGCTGTGACAACAGTTCTACGCTCATAAGAATTTCCAAAATAAATTGTACGGAGCGAACTTAAACGAATTGCCCGACGAGAAGAAAGGTAATGAGAACTACAGCTCATCAGAGGGAGCAGAATGCCCATGAAGAGGACAAGAACGCCACAGATTGACATGCAGACTAAGGAACATATTTGCAGGGGTGCAGACTGGCAGGTAGAAAGATGGCAGAAGTGTTTCTGCATAATGGAATGAAAAATCCCGTGGAAATGATACGTTTTCTGCACGATTCATCTCGGGAAGACTATCATCGTTTAATTTATGCCTAAGAAATGAGGTGACTCTGATACTACTGTTAGAATGCCAGATAAATAAAAGGTGATATATGTGTCTGTTCTTCTTCACCAGTGAGGTTCGATATTACTATGGGCACCATCACAAACTTGAAATTATTGAATGAAATATCCAAGTTTTGCAGATTAGAGAGCTCTGATAATCCCTGCGGAAGCCTCCCTGAGAGCTTGTTGTGAGAGAGATAAAGAAATTGAAGCTTAGAAAGCTATTCTACAGACTCGGGAATCTAACTCGACAGCCTGTTATCGTTAAGGTAGAGGTCCGTGAGGCTTGACAGATTACCCCATGAAGCAGGAATGGGGCCGTCGATCATGTTATTCGACATATCAACTCGCTGCAGATTGACCAGACCTCCCATCGAAGATGGTAGCACTCCGCTCAATTCATTTTCCTCCAAACGAAGAAATCCCAGAGACTTCATATTCCTAATTGAGGACGAGATGCTACCGCTGAGTTTGTTTGTAAATAGGTACAACAGGGGCAGATTCGATAACATACCGATAGAATCCGGTATGCTTCCCGTGAGCCTATTGTCAGAGATATCCAACGTCTGCAGATAACGCAAATCCCCCCAGAGACAGAGGAATGGAGATGGTGAGGAAGTTGGCATGGAGATCGAGAGTTGTGAGGTTGCGGAGACGGGTTATAGAGGTGGGAACCCGACCAGTCAACTTGTTGGTGAAGAGATCCAAAACGCGGAGATTCCTGAGACCTCCAAAAATGTCCGGAATGCTTCCGTTGAGCCTGCTCTGCGACAAGTACAATTCTTGGAGATTGTGGAGGTTCCTGAGAGACTGAGGGATAGAACCACTGAGCTTGTTACTGTCTAGAATGAGCTTCTTCAACCGGTAGAGCTTCCCGAGTGACGAGGGAATGGAACCGATGATTTCTTTCAAGTCCTCCAGGTTCAAAATTTCGAGAAAATGCAGATCTCTCAAGGACTCCGAGAGTGTCGCCTTCATCTGGGTATCCGATATGAAGTCATCACTAGATACGAGCCACTGCAATTCAAAACCAGACTTGCCAATATAATGGTAGTGGTGGTGATAATAAAGAAAATGCGTTGGAGCTGCGATGAGCAAAACATTTTCGATCACAATTGAAGAGTGACGAGATAATTGGGGTCGAAGAAGGAAGATAGATCTTCGAGTGACTCTTCCAAGGCGTTTTAAAAGGAAAGGGAAATACGCGTTTCAACGAAAGGAAGGAAAAAGTGGTCTTTTCTCCTCATGGGATGCAAGGTGAGGTAGAGAATTTTATTCAGTCTGTTGCATTTCATAAGGATAAAAATTTTGAAAAGCGAGTTCGTCTGAAGCAGGCACAGGAAAATGCAGATGCATATAAACTCAAGTTGAAGAACTTAAATATTTAAGCTTCAGGTTATCCATTGCGGGGTTCATCTCGTAAAAACGTTCTCACATGGACATTAAGGAGAATTCAGAATGTAACACCTGGATAATACGAAAGTAAATACCCCACTTGTCAAATGATTAGCAACGGTTCAGGTAACAGTACTAGAGCATCTGGCAGATGCGCCTGGCGTTCGCAGATTCCATGAAGAGGAACCGTTTCAGATTCCTGGAACGCCAAGAGTTTTATTTTTTATTTTTAAAAGACTGATGTATGTAGGAGGCAAAGGGGGAGCATGAGTGCAGCGCTAAAGGAAAACCTCTGTGAAGAGGGGTTCCATTGTATGGCTGAGTTATTTTGTAAACCAAAATGAGATAATAAAGAAGATTTTTTTTTTTTTGCTTCAGACTGTGAGATTCATCACGGTCGATTCCTTCAGCATGTTTTCCTCTTTTTTAGCTGTGTTAAATTAGTTTGGAATTCATTTGATATGCTCCTTACTCACAGTTGATGTGTTATCATTTGCATAATGTTATTTCTTCCTTATTTCACCACAACTGCGTTTCATTTCGTTTTCTTCTCACTGATGTGCTTCGTTATACTTTAGTACGACCACTACTATAACAGATGGATTATGGTTTTCTGTATTTGTTTATTGTCTTTCCTCTGCACTAGCTATCAGGGGTGTAAGACCAATCTGCATTTCCGAAATTCTGCATATATCCTCTGCTACATCGGCCTTTCCTTTTTCTTTCCGCTACCGCATCATGACAATCAAAGCGCTGAAAGATAGACTTACTTTGCCTCACTTTCCGC
>ML784431.1:257988-273933 GCA_009831015.1 Picea engelmannii
CCTCGGGATTGATTTGCTGCAACCCATTTCAGTTCTGAGTGTCAACAATATGCACAAAGATTTCCCTAATAGAGGCGATAAAGCGAGGACTGCACAAAATGTACAACAAGCTGCGATGGTTGAGGACATGGGCATAAATGTGCCAAGAATTTATGTAGCCTTGGATAACAAGCAAGTTGAGTGTCAGTCGCACATGATTGAGGTGGAAGATAAGATTAATTACCAACCCATTTCTATTTTAATTGAATCAGGAGCTATTCATAGTTATCTAGATCCTAAGATGGTGGAAAGATTCCAATTGACGAGAAGCATGCTTGGAAAACCTTGGTTGGTGCAGTTAGCTATAGGAGCAAAACGGAAAATTAATAAGATGGTTAAGGCATGTCCAATGGAGATGAATGGATTGTGCACTAAAGTTGATTTAAATATTATACCTTTGGGTTTGTATGATTGTCTCATTGGTATGGATTGTTTGGACGAGCACGAGGTTGTCCTTGACTATTACAATAAGGCATTTACTTGTTTGGATGAGGAAAGTAAATTAAGGAAAGTTCAAGGAATTCCAAGAGTTGTAACTATCAGAGAAGTTTGAACTTTGCAGTTGAAGAAAATATATAGGAAAGGATGTCAAGTATTTGCAATGCACATGGAAGAGGCACCCAAGGATAAAGTGTCGAGTGTTGAAGACTACACAATGCTGAAATATTTTGAGGATGTCTTTAAAGAGATATAGGGATTACCTCTGAAAAGAGATATTGATTTCACTATAAATCCAATGCTTGGAGTAGTGCATGTATTCAAGATGCCTTATAGCATGAGTACGCCAGAATTGAAGGAGTTGCAGATGACACTTGAAGATATTTTTAAGAAGGGGTATATATGCCCAAGAATGAACCTTGGGGTGCACTAGTTATGTTCGTGAAGAAGAAGGATGGTATGTTGAGACTTTGTATCGACTTTGTATCGACTTCAGGAAGCTGAACAAAGTAACAATGAAGAAAAAATATCCTTTTCCAAGGATAGATGACCTCTTTGATCAACTGAGAGGTACACATATATTTTCAAATATTGATCTCATATCTGGATATCATCAAGTGAGAATAAAAGAGGAAGACATCAGTAAGTCTTCCTTGAGAAAAAAAGGTATGGTCATTATGACTTTACAGTGGTTCCATTTGGGTTGTCAAATGCACCAAATGTCTTCATGTGTTTGAATAATGGATTTTTCAGAGAGTATTTAGATAAGTTTGTCATTGTATTTCTACACGACATATTTATTTACTAAAAGTTTGAAGAGGACCATGAGAAACACTGGAGGAGGGTGTTGCAGGTATTGAGGGAGCATCAACTTTATGTAAAGTTGATCAAGTGCTCATTTTACAAGAGGTAGATTCATTATTTGGGTCACATCATTTCTAAGGAAGGAATAGTTGTGGATCTGGAAAAGATAAAATCCATCGAGGAATGGCCGACACTAAGAAATGTCGCAAAGATGAGGTCCTTTATGGGACTGGAACGTTATTACATAAGGTTTATTTAAGGATTATCATAGATTGGACATCCAAATGCATCCTTGCAGAAGAAAGGTGCACAATTTTAATGGACTTCGGATTGTGCAAGGAGTTTTCATCACTTGAAAAGTTTGTTGACACGTGCGCCGATTTTGAGAATTGCAGATCTTGATGCAGATTTTGGCGTGTGCATGAATGCATGCAAGGAAGGGATCAATAGAGTCCCAAGTAAGAATGGACATGTGGTATGCTACGAATAAAGAAAGTTAAAAGAGAATGAAAGGATCTATGCTACTCATGACTTGGAATTGTCAACCATAGTGCATGCCTTGAAGATGTGGCAACACTATCTCATGGGTAAAAGACTTGAGCTGAGGATAGACCATAGTGGTCTGAGTATCTGTTTGGACATCCAAGTTTAAATGCCAGACAAAGTAGGTGGTTGGAATTCCTCAATGAGTATGACTTTGACATAAATCATATCATAGGAAAGGAGAATAAGGTGGTTGAAGCACTCAGCAAGAGGGTGCATGAGATGCATGCTACAACCATTAGCATGTATAAATTGGATTTGCATGAATTTTTTTTAGAAGTTGACAAATCAGATTTGTGTTATGTGAACATAAAGGAGACTTTACAACAAGGTATGTCATAGCATAAGTTGGAAGGTCATGAGCTATGATCCAGGTGGATATCGGTGGCCACCCACCTATTCCATGGGCTTGAAAAACAGTTTTCCATCTTGGTAGTTTTTCGGGTTCCAAACTTCCGGGGTCGTTTTGAGGCCCTCAACGATCATTTTTGGGGATTTGGGGCCCAAGTAACTACCAAGGGCACTAACCTGGGCCATTCAAAAATTGTTCTTCTCGGTTAGACCTTTCAAATGGTGTATCGAGCGCCCCAAACAAAGATCGTATGCAAAAGTTACGCCCTCGAGAAGTTGACGTATCAACTACCCCCATCAGGGCCCGCAAACCTTTTCGATATTCATCTTTCAGGGTTAGGGTTTTGGATTTTACTTATGTTAAAAAGGCCTTTGGAGCCTCATTGTAAAAAGCATATTCTTGCGAATGAGCGCAGCCGTCACATCTCTTCTCAGATATAAGTCACCACCATTCTAGCAAGCTTGTTTTCCGTTGCATTTTACAGTTTCAACTTATTTCCTTATTGAATAGAAACCAATTTTACTGTATATCTGTTATTCTGTTTTAAAGAATATTTTGATAATAATCTATATTCATTTCGTTTTTCTCATAAAATCATGATCAGTGGTATCAAAGCAGGCTGCTCTTGATCATTTTTCAGTGCATGTCCCCGACGAGGTTCGAGTATAGCAAGTTGGGTCTCGAGATTGTCTCTCTTGAGGACAATCGCTCTCGCACGCCCAAGAAACCCTCCATTGTGGAAGAAAAGAAAAACGATGGAGCAAAAGATTCTATTAATCTATTGCTTGAGCAAGCTCTCACGCGACAGAGGGACAGAATGATGGAATTTTTTCCCACATCCTTCAACGCCTGCCGATAAAAGCACGTGCCTCTTCATCAAGCGACCACTTTGGAGGCACCTCACCTTTCAAGGTACATGTTAATTTTGATATTCCCATATTTGAAGGACATATAGATGCAGATGCCCTAGAAAAATGGTTAAATCTGCTAGAAGTTTATTTCTCTGATAGGGAAAATATCACTTTCACACTCCTTAAGGCTCTCCCCCATGTCAAACATTGTTGGGAAACTTACCGGGAGCAAAGTTATACATAGGAGTTTGGAATATATGGGGTCGCGCCCACTTGGGATTTTTTTGTGGATGCGGTAAATGAACAATATTACCATGTTGGCAACTATGAAGACCAATACATGAGATGGACCAAACTGCGACAAGAGAGGGGCCAAGCAGTGTTGGAGTTCACTAATACCTTCCATACCTTGCGCACCAAGCTGGGTATCAAAGATTCTGAGTGAAATTTGGTTCTAAAATACCGTGGGGCTCTACACATATACATCGAAGCTGAAATGAATTTTCGGGATATCTCATCACTCGGTGCTACGTATCGATATGTTGTTAAAATTGAGCATAAATTTAGGCACTAGAACAAATGGGAGTTCGGATCTGCAAATCCGCAACAACCAAAGTACGAGAAAGATGACCCTAACAAACAACTTCCTGAAAACCAATCTAAGCCACAGGAAAAGAAGGGTCATGGAAAGACGAATAAGGACACCGAAAAATGGTGTGATTTCCACAAAATCCCCTGGCACAACACCAATGAATTTCACTCAAAACAATCATCGGTGGCCGAGATAAAAGACAAGGAGTCGAACCCTGATTCAGAATTTGATTCTGAAAATACTTATAGAAACAAATCATCGACGCAGACCCCACTGCTATTGTCGCGACCACAACAATTCAACCAGAAGAACCAACAGATTCTGAAGAGGGGGAGCGCCTTTTTCATTCACAGATGTGGGTGAAGGGGACTCCATTGCATTTTATTGTTGATAGCGGAAGCCAGGAGAACGTCATCTCAGAAGAGGTTGTCAAACAGTTGGGATTGCCGACAACACCACACCCGCAACCATACAACATCGGGTGGCTTCGCCAGGGACGAGATCTTCGTGTCAGCCAACAGTGTCAATTGTCATATGACATCTAATCCTTCAAGGATGAGGTATTATGTGATGTTTCCCCACTATATGTTTGTGATGTTCTCTTGGGCCAACCATATATGTGGAAACACCATGTTGTTTATGAGTCTCGACCCCACAGTGTCATTGTTTCTCTAGGGGTCATCTCTACAAAATACCAGAGGTAGTTCCGACTACTGTTCCACCTAAACAGTTCTGCAAGGTAGTATCTCATACTACAAAATTAAGCTTCTTCACAATCTGTTCAAAATGTGAACATAAGGACACTGCAACCACTGCAACCTTGCCCCAAGCACCTTCTATCGAACAGAAGTAGGTCAACAAGGTTGCAACAAAGCGCAAAGATTCCTTTTGCACACAGTCCTCTCATGTAGCTCGACCTATTGAACATACTCAACCTCGCCAACAATAAGTTCATGACAACCTTCCACAAACCAAGCAACGCGACGTCTCCAACAAGGCAAGCAGCTCACCAAGACTCAAATTCAGTAATCGCTTTCCCCTCTCCCCCGAGAACTCAACACAATGGAGACCATTGCTTCCTAAGGAGGGGGGATTTATCTAGGTGGATATCGATGGCCACCCACCTATTCCACGGGCTCAAAAAACAGTTTTCCATCTTGGCAATTTTTCGACAGTTTTTCAGGTTCCAAACTTCCCGAGTCATTTTGAGGCCCTCAATGACATGTTTTGGGGATTTGGGGCCTAGGTTATTGCTAAAGGCATTAACTTAGGCTAGTATAAAATCATTCTTCTCGATTATACCTTTCCAATTGTGTATTGAGCACCCCAAACAAAGATCGTATGCAAAAGTTATGCCCCCGGGAAGTTGACGTATCAACTACCCCCATCGAGGCCCGCAAACCTTTTGGCTTTTCATCTTCCGAGGTTAGGGTTTTGGATTTTACTTATGTTAAAAAGGACTTTGGAGCCTCACTGTAACAATCATCTTCTTGCGAATGAGCGCAACCATCACATCTCTTCTCAGAGATAAGCCGCCACCATTCTAGCAAGCTTGTTTTCGGCTGCATTTTACAATTTCAGCTTATTTCCTTATTGAATAGAAACCAATTTTATTGTATATCTGTTATTCTGTGTTAAGCATATTTTGATAATAATATGTATTCATTTCGTTCTACTCATAAGATTTGGATGAAGCTAAGAGAGGATGGAATCCTCATGTATAGATGCAGAGTCTATGTCCAAGTGATCAGGAGTTGAAAATTCTGATATTATCAGAGATGCATAAGGTTCCTTATGCGAGACATCTAGGTTACCAAAAGACAATTGTCGCAGTCATGAAGCAATACTATTGGCCAGGTATGAAAAATGAAGTTTTTGATCTTATTGCCAAATGACTTGAATGCCAAAAGGTCAAGGATGAACACAAACATCCAACTGGTTTTCTACAACCTTTGTGTATTCCTAAGTGGAAGTGGGAAGTTGTGAGCATGGATTTTATAACTAAGCTACCTAGAATTACTAAGAAACATGATTATATTATTGTGGTGGTGGAAAAGCTTACTAAAGCTGCTCATTTTATCACAGTGAATTCAACGCACAAGGCAACCAACATTTCTGAAATATACATGCGAGAAATTGCTAAGATGCATGGTATACCTAATACGATTGTGTCTGACAGAGATTCCAAGTTTGCCTCGAACTTTTGGAAAGGATTGTTCAAAGCATTTGGGACAAAAATGAACTTTAGCACAACATATCATCCTGAGACATATAGTCAAACAAAAAGAGTAAATCAGGTGATTGAAGATATGCTCAGGATGTATGTGATGGATAAACCATCCAAGTGGGAAGATTACCTTCATTTGGTAGAGTTTGCTTACAACAATGGGTATAAAGCAGCTTTAAAGATGATCCCATTTGAGGTAGTTTATGACAGAGAGTGAAACACACCAGTGAATTGGGACAATCTAGCAAACCGCCCAGTGGTGGGGCCAGATCTGCTCCAGGAAATGGAAGAGCAGAGGAAATGGAAGATAAGGCATAATTTAAAGGATGCACAAGATAGGATGAAAAGTCGCACAGATAAAGGTAGAACCCACATAGAGTTTAAAGTGGTCGATCATGTGTTTTTGAAAGTGAAATACCAGTGTAGTTCCATGGAGTTGGGGAATTGTTCTAAGTTGGCAGCATGCTACTGTGGACCATTCAAAATCCTAGAGAGGATTGGTCCTGTTGCATATATGCTTGCAATGCTTACATCCTTGTGCATTCATAATGTTTTCAATGTGTCATTGCTTAAGAAGTATGTAATTGATGCTAATCATATTATTGATTAGAATGTGATTCAGGTGGAGACAACAGGCGATTTTCGAGTGCGATCGGTTTGCATATTGGATCGAAAAATCAAACAGCTCTGGAATTGAGTCATGGAGTTTGTAATGGTCTAATGGACCTGGTACAATATTGAAGATTCAACTTGGGAGCACGAGGATTCTATGTGGGCAGAGTATCCACATATTTTTTAAGATTTTTGAAATTTTGTATGTACATCTGTATATGATACACTGAGGATAGTGCATAAATAAGGGGGAGGGGAATGTAATGTCCTTGATCCGAAACCCTTTGTAATTGTACATATAGGCTGGTGAGTCGTTGGAACCTAGTTTTGGTGTTACGTGCACCGAGGCAAGTGTGCAGAGAGTTGTTATCAAAGACAGGGAGTGCACATTTCATAGTGTTGCGCACACCTGGGTAAGTGCGCACATTTCACAGTGTTGTGTGCACTTGGGTGAGTGCGCGGGAATGAAATGGGAGTGTGCTCATAGTTGAGTTATATATATATGTGTGTATATATATATATATATATATATGATTGTATATGTATTGAGACCAGAGAGCCCATGTGATTATGAGGTTGGTGAGTAGAGACACATATATGCCAATGCGCCTATCCATGTAAATGCAACCACAATTATTAATAATATACATCGTTGTGCGCAGATAGACTCAGACAAAAATAGATGGGGGGTTGACTCCACCGGAAAAGGGAAAAGGGGGATGAGACTTAAATCTTAGGGAATATTTTATAATATTTCCGAAAAAGTGTAATGTTGGATATTGTTTTATCCTAAGTTCTCGGGGTTGAGAATGGGTCACCAAGTGGCTTAAGCTACTTCTGAAGTTGACAAGTGTCAAGTTGAAGGCATGCGATATATATTGTTGGTATTAGTGTATATTTTGGAATTATGATTATTCAAGGGATGATTGTTCAATTTTTAGGATCTCGTGAGCAGAAGGGGGTCAGAGGGTATGAAAAGTCCGATTATTACCTTATCTGCACAGAGAAGCTTGTAAGGGGTTGCAAGGTTTTGTAATCAATGTTTTGGTTGTTGAGGAGGCAGGTTGTGAGGCCCGTGAGCAGTCTCTCTTCGTGAGAGATTGGATGTTGAGGAAGCGGGTTGTCAGGCCCATGAGCATACTCTCCAAGTGAGAGTATTGTTGAGGATTGTTTCGTAGTGCACTAGGAATTATATGTAGGGCTCATAGAATTCATGTCTGGCATGTTGTTGGTAACCCTGGAAGGGAAGTGGGACAGTCGAAGGATTATTGAGCAGAGAAGGGTCACACTTCATTGGTTGTGACAGGTGCATGGGGAATGAGGGACTATAGGCTAGTTGCAGCAACAAACACCTTGGTCTAAGAAAATATGTTGTGAATCATACCTTAGTTTGTCGCTAAGAACCTATTTTTCCCTCGTGGAGTTAAGCCCCGGCTCGGGGGTGACTTGTTGCTGAAATATTATGAGCAACAAAGTTTATGGCTGGGAGGAATGTCTGAGTTATGTGCACAATTAGTGACTTTCATAAAAGATAAGTGTTCTTATGTGCTTGTCTTGTTGAATGTGTTTTTTTTTTTATCTATGCTTAACATGAGTTGTTTCTTGTATGTTGTCGCATATAAGTAACTATTGTTATTTTGTTTAATGTTGCTTGCGCATGTAAGTATGATGCTTATGGATGATATTTGTAGTCGTGCATAAGTATGACAATTAATGATAGTTTTTTTCCTGTTAAGTTATCCATTGTTATTAGTCATGAATCTCTGGGGAAAGGATTAAATGACCAGGTGTGTAGGAAAGTAACTTGTGTGTAGAAGAGGTTGGAATTCATGTCTTCGTTCAAGGAAATAAACTATGCACACAGGGAAATCAAAACTTGTGTGTCATACCAAGATGGTTGAACACATAGTAGTGATGTGTGATCAATACTCTAGTGTGTATTTATTTGAGTTACTTTTGCTGCTTAAAGTTGGGTTTTAGTGTGGCGCGACTCAAATCGAGGTTAAGCGCATTACTTCAAGTGATACTGCGTTGACTTGTGATTAGAATAGAATCTTCACAGTGGAATTTTGGAGTAGCTTTGCTTAGTATCATGACCAACCTGGGTGGTTAGAGATGTCACTTTCTGGTATCAGAGCATAAATGAAAATGAGTTGGAGTAGAAGGACCCATCCTGGGTGGTTGGGTATGTTACATTATGGTATAAAAGATATTGGTTCAACACTGGACTTATATGGTCCAGAGTTTAACAAAAGTTGAAGAACTCCAGTTTTAACATTGAACCTGCATGGGCTGAGTTTCTTCTTAAGGCAAAATTCAAGCTGACAAGTGTCCAAATTTGGAATTTCAGTGTGTCCATGGTGTGCATAAGATAAGAATGCACATATGTGTGCACTAACTATATGATATTGTGGAGTGCGGCACTGGAACTGCACAATAAACAATGGTGTATGGGTGTCTGCACTAAAGGTTTGGGACTGCACATAACAAATTTGTTTTGCATGCGCAGTATGAATACGCGATGAATATGTTGAAAATGAACACTGCAGAATGATACGTGATGAATACTACTGTGCACATGGGCTTCAGATGAAAGGATTCTGACAAAATGGTACATAGTTTTTAAGAAGTTGTCTCATGAATTCACCTAACAAGCCTTGTTGTCTACACATTTTGTAGAATTATCAGTAATTAGACCGGGATAGAATCAATGCAAAAGGTCAAAATCATGGAAGATGTGCATAGGATTTATGGTCTTGATGATGAATTCAAGGATTTGTATGTCGGTTTGGGTGTTGATGGTACAAAATCCAAGGAAGAGCGCATTAACTTGGTAGAAACCATAAAAGGATTGAAAAAATATGTCCATTGTTGGGTGTGTGTTATATTCTTTGCACGACTAGATCTAGTGTTGCATTTTTCCTCGGGAAACATGTTGCCTCTTTTGCCTTGATTTTCAGTTCACCTCGATTTTCAAGTCCATTGTTTGGAGGTTTTTCGTCAATGGTTTTCTATTTTCGGTTAAGGAATTAGGGTTGTTGACTAACCCAGGTCATTGGATTATGGTTTGGGATACTGTTGGCTCCTATATGTATATTGTATTGTAAACGATGTATGATGTGAATGAATATATAATATATTGGTTTTCCCGGTTTGGGTTTTCAGGGGAAAAAATCTCTGTGTAATGTGTGTATTTTCCATTGTATCTTTTCTGTTCTTTTACTGAAAATTTGTTTTCATTAAATAATCGTACAAGGTTAAAATCTACATCCAAAGCTATAAATTTGATAATGAAAGGCTTATGAGAGCCAAGAAGTAGAAAGATGACTTCAATGTGAAATTGATGCAAAGCTTGGAAATAATAGAAAAGGAAATGGATAAGCAGACAAAGACAAGTAGGTGAAGAAGTTGTAGGTCTCATGATGAGAAACGAAGAGAAGCAAGAAGTGTTGATAAGCATCATCATCACTCACCAAAGCATTCTTTTAGCAAATCACACAATAGCTCAAGTTCATCTCCCGTCAAGAAGCATAAGAAAAGGACTGGGGTGGACAAGCTACAGGGAGAAATGAATAAGATCAAGCCTCCTACCTTTGACAGGGACTTGGTTGTTGGGTATAAGGAAGTACTTATAGTTGCATAACTATTCTACACATGTAGAAGGGAGAATCGTCATATATCAGTTAAAAGGAAAGGCACCAATGTGGTGGGATTAGTTCATGCAGGTGCAACACATTGATGAGAACAAGGTTACTTGGAGGGATTTTAAGAGGTATTTCCAAAAGAAATGTTTAACCAAATGGTACTATGAAAATAAAATAAAGGAGTTCTTCGAACTCAAGCTTGGGAGTATGAAGATAGATGAGTATGAAAGAAGATTCTTATACTTGCTGAAATATGCTGCATTCATCAAGGATGAGCAAGTTAAAATTCAAAGGTACCTGATCGGGTTTCCCTCATTTATCAGTGACAAGATACAATATGATGACCCTAAGAAAATGGAGGAAACCATAAGGCACACTAAGTGTATTTATGAACAACAAAGGGGAAGAACGACTTTCCAAAAGTCTTGGGAAAACAAGCTGAAAAGTAAGGTGGTACAGAGGAAGAGAGGGGCTAACACCCCATTTTTCAGAAATACTAGTAAGGTGGTAAAGAGGAAGAAAGGGGCTAACACCCCATTTTTCAGAAATACTCTGCAAGGACATAAATCATTCAAGGAGCTAAGAATGTCAGAGATAGTGGAGAAAAAAACATGGAAAAAACTTATTCAATGTTGGAGTTGTGGCGAGGATCATATGTGCAGAGATTTGCCTCACAGAGGTGATAAAGAGAGGAATGCACACAATGTACAACAAGTTGTGATAGTTGAGGACATGGGCAGAAAGGTGCCAAGGATTTACTTAACCTTGGATAACAAACAAGTTGATTTTCAGTCGCACATGATCGAGGTGGAAGCTAGTATTAATGACCAACCCATTGTTATTTTAATTGACTCAGGAGATACTCAGACTTATCTAGATCCTGAGATGGTGGAAAGATTCCAATTGTCAAGAAGCAAGCTTGGAAAACCTTGGTTGGTGCAGTTAGCTACATGAGAAAAAAATAAAATTTATAAAATGGTTAAGGCATATCCCATGGAGATGAATGGACTGTGCCCTAAGGATGATTTGAATATTATACCTTTTGGTTTGTCTGATTTCCTCATTGGTATGGATTGGTTGTATGAGCACCATGTTGTACTGGACTGTTACAATAAAGAATTTACTTTTTTGGATGAGGAAGGTAACTTAAGGACAATTCAAGGAATTCCAAGAGTTGTAACTATCAAAGAAGTTTCATCTTTGTAGTTGAAGAAAATCTATAGGAAATGATGTCAAGTATTTTCAACGCACATGGAAGAGGAACCTAAGGATAAAGCATCGAGTATGTACCTGATAATAATCATAATATTGATTGGAATGTGATTCAGGTGGAGCCAGAAGGAAATTTCTGAGTGCGATCGGTTTGCACATTGGATTGAACAATAAAGCAGTTTCGGAACAAAGCCATGGAGTTGGTAATGGTCCAATGGACCTGGTACAGTCTTGAAGATTCAATTTGGGAGCGCGAGAATGCTATGCAGGCAGAGTATCTACATCTTTTTGAATATTTTTGAAATTTTGTATGTACATCTGTATATGATGCACTCAGGAGATTGCATCAATAAGGGGGATGGGACTATAATGTCCCTGATCCGAAACCCTTTGTAATTTTACATATAGGCTGGTGAGTCGTTGGTATCAATTGTAATTTAATTATACACATAGGCTAGTGAGCCGTTAGCACCTAGTTTTGGTGTTGCGCACATCGGGGTAAGTGTGCAGAGAGTTGTTATCAAAGACAGGGTGCACACATTTCATAGCGTTTCAAACACCTAGGTAAGTGCACACATTTTGCACGGTTGCGTGCACTTGGGAAAGTGCGCAGGATGACATAGGAGTGTGCACATAACTAAGTTATATATATGTGTATATATATGACTATGTATTGACGCCGGAGAGCTTGTGTGATTATGAGGATGTTGAGTGAGGACACAGATAGGCCAATGCACCTATCCATGTAAATACAATCACAATTATCAATAATATACATTGTTGCATGCAGACAAACTCAGATGAAAAGAGGTGGGGGGTTGACTCCACCAAAAAATGGAAAAGGGGGGCAAGACTTAAGTCTTAGGGAATATTTTATAATATTTTCGGAAAAGTGTGATGTTGGATATTGTTTTATCCTAATTTATCATGGTTGGGAACATGTCACCAAGTGGCTTAATCTAATTCCGAAGGTGACAAGTGTCAAGTTGAAGGAATGCAATATATATTGTTGACCTTAGTGTATTTTGGGGCATTATGATTATTCGAGGGATGATTATTCATGTTTCAGAATCTCGTGAGAAGAAGGAGGTCGGACAATATGAAAAATTCAATTATTACCTTATCTACACAGAGAATCTTGTAAGGAGTTGCAGGGTTATGTAATCAATTTTTTGGTTGTTGAGGAGGCGGGTTGTTAGGCATGTGAGTAGTCTCTCTGGGTGAGAGATTGGTTGTTGAGGAAGTGGGTTGTCAGGCTCGTGAGAATACTCTCCAAGTGAGAGTATTGTTGATAATTGTTCCTTGGTGTGTTGGGCATTAGATCAAGGGCTCGAAGACTTCATGTTCGACCTGTTGCTGGTAACCTTGGAAGGGAAGTGGGTAGACGAAGGACTGTTGAGAAGAGAAGGGGCACACTTCCTTGAGTGTGACAAGTGCATGGGGAATGAGGGATTTTAGGATAGTTGCAGTGGCGAGAACCTTTGACTGAGCAATTCTGTTGTGAATTAGACCTTGGCTTGTCGCTAGGAACCTATTTTTCTCTAGTGGAGTTAAGCCCCAACTCAGGGGTGACATGTTGTTAAAAGATTATGAGCAACAAAGTCTATGGATGGGAGGAACATCTGAGTTATGCACGCAGTTGGTGACTTTCATAAATATAAGTGTTCTTATGTGCTTGTCTTTTTTACTATGTGCTTGTTTATCTATGCTTGACATGGGTTATTTCTTGTATGTTGTTGCATATAAGTAATTTTTGTTATTTTGTTTAATGTTGCTTGCGCATGTAAATATGATGCTTATGGTTGGTATTTGTATTCGTACATAAGTATGAAAGTTAATCATAGTTTTTTTCCTATTAAGTTATCCTTTATTATTGGTCATGAATCTCCAGGGAAAGGGTTGAATGACTGGGTGCGCAGGAAAGTAGCCTATGTGTACAAGAGGCTGGAACTCATGTGTGTGTTCAGGGAAATAGACTTTACATATAGGGAAATCAGAATTGATGTGTGACACCAGGATGGTTGTGTGCACAATAGTATTGTCTGATTAGTACTCTAGTGCGCAATTGTTTGACTTACTTTCACTTCTTAAAGTTGTGTTCTAGCGTGTCGTGACTCAACTCGAGGTTGAGTGCACTACTTCAAGTTATTCTGTGAAGACTTGTGATTAGAATAGAATCTCTCCAGTGGAATTTTGGAGTAGTGTTTCTCAGTAGCATGACCAACCCGGGTGGATGGGGATGTTACATTCTAGTATCAAATCATAATTAAGGATGAGTTGGAGTAGCGGGACCCATCCTAGGTGGTTAGGTATGTTATAGACCTGGAACAAACAATTATGCAGATTTAATGGCCCTAAAACTATTATTGGCTTTTGCTGGGGAAAAGGGAATTAAATCTCTTCTGATTTTCGGTGACTCTAAGATAGTCATAAATTGGATTAGAAAATCTCTTAAATTTCATAACATCAAACTCATTCCAATACTCGATGAAGTTTCAACATACTGGACTCTTATGATTTTTCTTCTTTGCGACATGTATATAGGGAGCGTAACATGGCAGTCGATTCTCTCTCTAAGGAAGGCTTACAATTGGATTATGGGAACTGGATGATAGAGGAATCAAAGGATGAATCTCACTATGAATTCTTCCATAGATAGTTTATAGATCTGATGGGCCCTTCTAGCCCTGCTCACTAGGTTATGATCCGATCTTCAACAATTTTGATGGAGACTTCTTGATTCTTTCCTATGTGGTTTCTTAAACTTATGTTGATTATATTTAAGGTATGTCCTAATTTTATTGTGTTTCCTGTTCTTTGTTGAACACGTTCTCTACTCGTGGTTTTTGGCCTTTTGGGTATAGCTATAATGCACATCAACCCTTTTGTGCTGGGCCTAAATGGGTATTACTCATGTTATTCTTTACTGTGCAGAGCCGAACAATTTTTATTGCTGCCTAAAGGATTTTTTGACAAAATACATGGACACATGTATTCTTCAGAATGTAAATTTCATTTCTACCTGAAACAAAATTTATGTTTTTTTTCCAGGAAAAAAAACACCTCTTTTGGATTTAGGGGTTTATTTTAAGATTTTGGTTGCAAGGGTATCAACTATCAAATCCATGCCTTAAAAAATTTGTAAGTTTATCCCCCAAGAAAATGGGGGTTGCTACTGGGAGCACCACTTTTCAATTCTGGGGTTGATTTTAAGATTTTGGTTGCAACAATGCCTGTTGTTAAGTAGATGGTTTCAAAGAAGTTCTAGTTTTAACCTCGAAAAAAAGGTGTTATTGTTAGCACCACTTTTCTATCTAAGGGTTGATTTTACTAGGTTTTTAAGGCCATGGTTGAAAAAAGTGGTAATTTTAACCAATAAAAGAAGGGGTATTATCGATATCATCACTTTTCAAAACGGGGGTAAAAACAACCACTAAATGTGACATCTAAAAAAATGATAACTTTGGAGCATTCTTGTCATAAATACCTTGATAGGTTACTTCTAGTTAAATATACCTAGACATAACATATATGTTTATGTATTTAATGCCAACTATACAATTCACCATGCAATATGTCTTAGCATTCCTTCTAATACAAGATCTTTTTTAATTAAAACCCTTTTTCTTTCTTTGTCTACATTCCATGTCATTTCACGACTCTAACAATCAATAACCTAATATAACTTGCACATCCACTATTGTAGGTTGTCCCTTTGATATTTTTCCCCATAAGTAGAGTAGTTATTTCTTATCCATGGCATCCTATGATTTGCCATGCTTGGAAATTAGGAAAGGTTTCCCTAAATTAGATCTACATGTTCGCAGTTTCCACAACTATTATAGTAGCATCCATGTAGGTGGTTATGCCATAATGCTTCTTATTTATAATCGTCCTTGTACCTAATTTTTTAATTTAAATTCTCCCCACTACTATCCATTTCCCTTTCCCGCATCCACATGCATTAAGAACAATAATACTACCAATTCTCTAGTTGCATCAAAAGAAAACAAAACATGCTACCAAAAAAATTGCTCGATCTGATATTATTTAAATGCCATAGCACAAGCTAAAGTTGGGTTTCAACAACAAGAAGTTAAGAAGGATGATAATGCCTTCTCCACATAAATATTGTTGATTTTTTAAGATGTTACTTTCGTCCACTTGCATAAATGAAATGGTTTCACTTAAGACATCACCAATTAGCATAAGCCAACACAAAGGAGCGCATCAAGCACAAAGTCGTGAAAAATGCTTAAATTGTCTGTGGAGGATAAACTTCAAGACATATAATTATCTAAATAGATGATTGCACATCACATCAGTTCATTGACCACGTCAATTGCATGGACAATCCTTCAAATACCCATGTAGAGTTCTTGTACATCATCCACACATTAAAATCCACAACCCAACAAATGCCATGTTGTTTTGATGCAAACTTCCTACTTAGGAACACTTAGTGCATATTGTTTCTAACAATTATGATGAGGTACTTGGGTTATCTAATGTAATTGCATGGGAAAAACTCAGAAAACATCTTCGCTTTCTCTCTGTGACATCCTCCAGTAAATATTATAAATGCATGCATTTTCCATGAGTCCAAGGATATTATAAATGTAAGGTTATGT
>ML784431.1:275702-292027 GCA_009831015.1 Picea engelmannii
TAATCACTAGTTTGAGTTGTATGTAAAAGACTAGGAAATATGACACAACATCACAATAGTATCTAGTACATCACAAACATTTTTTCCATTGCTTCCACTCAACATTTTGTTATGTTTATGTTCTTTGCATCCATTAAGATGCACCATATTGCAAACACATTTCATAGATGCATGTTCAATTCCTCATAACTGTGGAACTCACCCCAATTTTCTAACAGGTGCAATTAAATGACCACCATAGATAAATTTATGTTAAGATTCCATAATTGATAGTATCATGGGTCACACCCATGTTTCTATTCAAGAATGCCATTAGATATGACCCAAAGGAGTCACAATATATGCATACATGTATCTCTAATTTCTTTGATCCACTCAATGATGACTATATAAACATTCATTTGCAGACTCTTACAAAAATAAATATCGATGCAAGTATCCATTTACATGATTTATATACTGTAACATCCCTAGTTTTAATCCTTGCAAATTATAATGTAATTGTTCAAATGCGATTTATGTTGGTGAGCCGATATATTTTGGGCCAAAGAGACTTTATGGATTAAGGTGGCCGAGGGACAACCTATGTAAATTGTACATTGTAATCATTAATAAAATAAATGTTTGAGATATGAGAGGGGCGTTAACGATGGGGGGACTATGATTCCACAAGACAGGGGCCTGAAATGGGGTCCAAGGGGTTACCCATTTATATTAATCCAAGCCATTTCATATTAAAGTTTACCTCCTTTGAAATATTAAAATAGATATTGAATGATGTAAGAGTGGTAGGTGGGAAAAGTCTTCTCACTAATTTATGACATCATGGGCTGAGTACAACTACTTTTTGGAAAATGTGAGAGTCAAACTATCAAACTTGCATGAGAAGAAAATGAAAATTGAGTATCTTTTTGGGACAATTTTTACATGTTGATTTTGTGCAACAAGAGAGGAGTTGGGTGTTGGGAAAGAGCACCAACCATGCTAGCCATGGAAAGACAACTTGTTGGGATAAGTTTGATATTGAATATTAAGCCAAGTGCGTGTAAGAACCTAGGGAAGTTATGCATTAATGTTGAGAATGAATTTGTATGTCTATAATTGACATTTTCTCTTGAGGAAATGGATCAAGAGCCTTGAGAAGGTTGTTGTAAGAAATTCAAAGTAACAGTTAAGATATTTCTTGGCCAACCATGTGCATTGAAGCCCTGGAGGGAAGTGAGAAGGCCCAAGGGACTGTGCGACAAAGAAGGGGGATTCCATTTCTTCGGTTGTGCATGTTGAGGGGAAATATGGTTTTTGGGCTTCTAAGTGTGGAGAGTGGACAACTAAGAGGGCCAAACCTCCTTGTGGGTTCATAGCTCCAGCTTGAGGGTGGCTAGCTATTGAGAGTAAATGAATATAAATCCCATGGCTAGGAGGAACATCTCTTGTATGCATCCAATTGGTTTCCCATATAAAAGATAAGTTCTTTGTTACATTTTTTATGATAATTTCACTATGTAATCATTTATTGAATGTTTTGTCTATTGTATGATTACATTCATGAGTTTTTTATAATTTTTGTTAGATGCATTACAAAATTAGGGCATGTTTCCCCTTGCTTAATTTTATTTGCAATTGGGGTTTATTAATCCACTTTTAGCAAGCAAGTTCATCACAAGTGGTATCATAGCTGAGGGTTGCATTGGGCGTGCATGGGTCTGCTACAAAGAAACCGAGCTATAATATATGTGGAATTTGAGCGAAAATTGAGTTTTCCCAACATAAAAATGTTAGGTCAAAATCCCCCAAATCTTGTGTTGGCATTGGGGTTATCCATCTACAGTCATTTTGTTAGCTAACAGGTCGAAGTCAACTCAGAGGGCGAGTCCATAGTTTTTGCGGTGGTCACGAAAATTGTGAATCACATTTTGGAAAATCGACTAAGTGTAAAAAATATATGAAATATTGGCGATACAATGTGTATCGCCTAGCAAAAATATTTTTTTGGCCAGAGAGTGTTGGGAAAGAAAATTTTTCGCCAACAATATATCGGTGAAGAATAATTTCTCCAGCGATATGTCGGTGAAGAATAATTTTCTCCAGCGATATATCGACAAAGTATCATTTTCGCCAACAATATATCGATGCAATTTTTTTTTCCAATGATATATCAACGAGGAATAATTTTTACCAGCGATATATTGGCAAGCAAAAATTTCACGAGTGAAATGTCAGCAAGAAAGGAAGACAATTTTCGTTGATCAAGATATTTTTTTAGGGTAAAACATCAGTGAAGAAATTTTTTTACTGAGCGATGTATCGACGAAGAAGAAAATTTTCAGAGTAATATATCAGAGAGGAAAAATTTCCGCCAACAATATATCGGCGAGGAATATTTTTTTCCAGCAAAACTGAGGAAGAAAGGGGAGAAAAAGATAATTTTTTTGGGTTAAATGTTGACGAGAGGAAACATAAAAATTGTCAATATAGGAGATAGTGTAAGCAAGAAAAAAAAAATCTCATTGATACAAGAGATAATGTTGGCGAGGAAAAACATAAATTGTGTCAATATAGGAGATAGTGTCGGTGAGGAAAAAGATAAATCTTGTCGATACATGAGAAGAGAAGAAAAGAGAAGAGAAGAAAAGAGAAGAGAAGAAGAGAAAGAGAGAAGGAGAAAATTGAACAAGGATTAAAAAAATAAATTCCGGAGCCAAAAAATTGTTTTGGTCGTAATAAGAGAAGTTCAACTTAGAATTAGATGAAATTTAAAGATATTTCTATAGTGACGAAGGATACAAGAGTGACAGTGAGAGCCACTAGCTAATTTTGCTTCAATTTTTTAGAAAACACAAATTAATGGTTTTTAAAGATCTTGGTGTTGGTCAGTAATTGGGACCTAGATAAGAGTGAAATTTTTATAGAGAGATCAAAAAGTAGGCACGACGATACCCAATTGGGGTTATAGTAAAATCCAAAAGGAATTAGAGTGGAGGTGCCTAAATAGGGAAAAGTCCATTATTCATGGGCACTTCTTAGGCATTCTCAAAATCTTTGGGGGAGGAAAAGGGACTCTAGATCACAAATATGGAAAACTTCATTTAGTCAAAATTTTACCTCCTCATCAATCCAAACAAATTTTCCTTGAGAGTGCTTTTTCCAGTTTTGCTTCATTTAGGAGATAACTAGTTTTTGCTAAAAATTCCAAGTCTGGAGGAAATGTAAAAGGAAAAAGTTGGAAAATGCAAATTGATGCAGATGTTGGATTGAGCATCAGATCCTGAATCTAAGATTTGATGTGTATTCATAATTGAGAATACTATCAACATCTGATATAAAAAAATTCCTAGTTCTCGTCAGATTTATTTCTACAAGTGCCATAAGTTAGCCTTTGAGATTATTTGTATTAGTGAAACAAGTGCAAAAATGGGTGAAACAGTTGATTTTTGGAAAGCCATAACTTTCAACTAAGAAATCAAATTGAAGAATAAATACAACCATTGGAAAGGTAATCTATAGGAAAACATGACAAAGGGTTTATGTTCTTAAAGGAAACATCTAGTTGTTTCAGAAAGCTACAGATAAAATGGCAATTGGACCCCATGAACCATGTAATTGCTCAATATGAAAGATTTCCATAACAATGTCAATTTGGAAAAACATTTCCCAATGATAGAGGTATATGCTAGATGACAATATTGGGTAAGGAAGAGTACACATACTCATGATGGTGCCTATGCAAAGGTATAAAGGTACATTTGAAGTGCAATATTCTGGCAAATAAAAAAGGGTTGAGTTTTTAATAACAGGGTATTGTTAATGAGCAAGGGAACACTCAAGTAGAGAGTGTTGTGACAAGGGATTATTAACAAGAGGATCACATGACATAAATGAAGATTGTGTGGGTTTTTTGCAAATTATAATTCCATGGTCTAATGGATATGGAAGCATGACCGAGCTTGTAGATATTATTGAGACAATAAAGAGCTACAGAGGGAACGAAATAGCTACAATGCAATAAATGAAAGGTTGATAATGGATCAACAAGAGTAGAGACAAATTAATACTCGGTAGATACAAAGTCTGAATGACTTGCAAGGAAAAATTGACAAGGAATATCACATAAAACATGAAGCCAACAGATAAAGAATGAAATTAATAAGGCACTAGAAGGTAAGGTAAGCCTCCTTATCCTTGAAGATAAAAGGGTTCTGATTGTTGCAAAGCATGTTGCAAAAGGAACATGGACTTATTGAGAGAATGGGTGAGTCATAGGGATGGGAAAATCATCTCTAGGGACTAGTCCACGATGACTTAAAAGGGTTGCTAGTTATGAATTGACAACTATGGTTGAAGTATCCAGAGCAATAAATATACTTTATTAATCAGAATGTGTAGTGGAAGCGGGATACAGGTGAAATAAAATCATGTGGCATAATAATAAAGGTTCACTCACTTTGAAAGTTCCAATGGGGAAATATAGCATTCCATTGAGAGCATATTGGTCTTCAGTGGACAAGTAGGGCTTCACAAGGAATCACTCAATGAAATGAAGAGAAGCATCTAATGGAAAATTAGAGGTAATGGAAATGGATTCCATAATGATAATGGTTAAGCTAATTCAAGGATATTGCAGTATCAAGGTGATGGAATGATATAAAGTACATCATTCCATTGTGTTGGAAGGTTTTGGCAAGGTAATGTTGGAACATGATTGCCTAAATGGAGTTTGTTGCCAATAGGACATATTGGCTAGAATTACAAGATGGCCAAGTGGGACTTGGCCGGAAAATGTTCAGATAAAACAAAAATGGTGCACAGATGAACACAATAAGAGCACACAGGGCTATAAGGATCTATAGGGATTCAAGGACGACTACATGGAGCACAAGAAGTTGGAACAAATGTGCATTAAAAGTGTTGCAGAATGCATACAATAAAGCTAGAATGCATGTGCATTAGTAGGAATGTTGAAATTGAATGCTTGGTTCATATTGATGTGCATTATTGCATGTGGGAATGCATGGACAAGCATATGACATGCTTATAGACTAAGAGTAGTCTCTTATTATATGTGTGGAATAATGATATTATGATAATTGGATATGACTAATGATGGATTATGTATCTAAGAAAAATGTTTATAGCATTGTTGAAGATGTTGATGGTGTTGTTGTTGCATATGACATTCATTTGTATGAAGACAAATGAGGATGGTAAGAATGTTGATGAAGAGGTTGGTGAAGGGATCATGCGAGCTTATACAAAATACCAGTTGATCAGATAGCATCAAGTAATGTGATAACAATCATGCAGGTATGCATTTGGGTTACTTATGATACATAAATGTAGAAGGGAATTGAGGTAAGAGTTCCCTCAATCAAAATCAAATATTTGAGTTAAACTTCAATATTTGAATTGATGTGTAAAGGTAGAGGGACTTGAGTGTACAAATGTTGTTTAATGCTTGAGTGTAATTGAGATTTAATTTCATATTATGTTATGTTGGTTATGGAATCATAACCAAGTCAAGTCAGGAGACATACTCCTGCTATGTAAATGAATGCCAATATAGTTAGCCATGTGTGAGGCCATGATATGGTCGAATATGGAAGGGATATAGCACTATACATGTGTTTAATGGTCTCCTTACATATAATTGATGTTGGATTGCAACCTCTTTGTTGATGTTGGAGAGAACTGTAGAAAATTGAACTAAAACAATTAGTTAAATCTTGGTTTCAATCTCTAATATTACTAGGACTGTAATGTAGTAAAATACTAACATTCTATGACAACGTATAAGTAGAAACACATCATCTAAGCCATAAAAAATGGAATAACTATTAACAATAGACTAAATAACACATTTGGCACCATAAATTCTGGGCTATGCCCCTTGAAGAATACATGGGAAAAAAACTAATAGATTTAAGGAGAAAAATTCTTTATTCAGCTCCAAGGAAAAATCAAAGATTCACAACAACAATAAAATCAGCATGAAGTACAATGACTTATCTCACTCTCCAGAAAAATATCCCTCTAAAAAACAGTGCCAAAGTCTATCTTGGACACAGTGCATTGGTTTTACAGCCCAGTACATTCAACAAACAACCACAAAACAACCTATAAAATTGTGCCAGGGAGCTGTTGTAAGATATAATCCATTGTTGTGCAGAATATTCTCAGTAAAACACCTTGGAAACTGCTCCAAGCACTTGTTGCATGGATGCCTCTATTTTCGTGCCTTTATCTTTCTATTTGGACATCAATCTCTGTTGTACAACCCTTCCTGTAGTAGTTGTACTAACTATTCCCAGCTTCCTTCTTGAGATGTGTGTCAATCCCTCTCCTAGGGATGTGTGTCAACCTACCTTGTTGTTACCTTCCAATGAGATTGACGATCAAGATCTAATCTTTCCCTCATGAGATAAACGATCATGACTTAATCATTCATTGAGGTCTGTTATCATGAAATTTTTACTTGTCCCAAAGGGAAAGGCTAAAGGAAGGAAAATTGGTGTAACATGAGGTTATCCTATCACTGTCACCTCAATAGGATGTTTCTTTCTATTTAGGGTTGATGGCCTAGGGGAGACGTCCCTGGTGACCTGGGGGTTTGAGAAGGCAAAGGTTAAAGTGTATATAAAATTATCCCCTCTCACAAGTCACATTAATCAAAAAGTCCCAAGGTTTTACCAATGAAGTAATGAATTGCTTAGATGTACCAGCCCAAAACAAAACAACAAGAAAACAATATCTTTTGCAAGTACAATTTGATGTTAGTACTTCATAAAACCATGGACTTATCAATAAAAACATTAGCTGATGTATGATGAAGCAAACAAAATTTCATAACAATAATGTTTATAAGATAATAGCTTCACAATAAATTCCTTAAAGAAGCTTCACAATGACCAAAAATAATAGTTCAATGATAGCAATGTACTAGCATTTGTCAGAAGCTAATTAGGTAATGTATATATCAACTTTATAATTGATTTTAAGTGATTTTATTGATACAATAGATGGTTGTAGCTTACCTTTGTAACAACAACAACTAGGTTAGCTAATTAGTCTAGTCTAGGGTTAGGAGAAGTTAGTAGATAGCTTGAGGTAAAAATTTTGAGAGTTGTTTTCATCAATCAATCAAGTGCAAGGCTTAGATCATTGCTTTTAGGGTTAATGGAGTCACTTTTAGCAATGGAAATATTGAAGGAACAACTGATAATATGAGAGCTAGATACAAGAAGGTCAATGATTGAAGTGTTGGTAACCCAAGGCTTCAATCACTAAACCCTAGGGGGAAAATGACCACTAGGAAGTAGGTAACGCTAGGCCCTTGCGGTTTTCCTCCTTCTTTAGCTCAAGGATGAAGTAGATGATGACTAGATGAAGCAAACGATGCTAGGGTGTTGCAATGGAAATGCCCTTAGCACAAAGCTTCAAGAAAATAGGGTTTCTAGCACAATCTAGTAGGTGGAAAGTTGTTAAGGCAAGAACAATAACATGTGCTTTAGCCTCCTAGGGTTTTAAACTAGCAATTTACTAGAAATGCAAGATAAATACACCATAACCATTCAAAATGAAGAAGAATTGCAACAATTTACTTACATTCACCAAGAATCATCTAGCAATAGGCCTAGTTGAAGACTTCCACCAAGAAAAATGCTAAAATACACCAAAACTAGCCTCCTTCAAGAAGTGCGCACCAAATTTCAGCCAATAAACCATAAGTAGGGCACAAATTTCAAACCTCACTTAAGTGTGAGTGAAAGATGATGAAAAATAAGAGATATTTTGCCCTTATTTATACAATACAAATGACCTTTAATTTACAAATTAGGTCAAAAAGGCCGACATGGCCAATTTGCATGTAATATCCAATTTTTACATAAAAATGACAAATTAAACACTAAATCAAGAAGAAAAGTTGACCTCATGCCCTTTTAGGGTGACTTTAGGCCTCTTAGGTGAAACGTTGGCCTCCAGGAGCAAAACGTTAGACCTCCCAAGGCCTCTGGATCAAGCCACACGTGCCACTTGGCACACAACTTCCTCCAAAGTGTCCATCAAATGTTGGGTGCTGTCAAGGGTCACAGAGGTGATGTCATGGGCCTTCCAAGGCCAAAATCATAGTGGGAGGGTAACAACCCCCTAGGTCTAGGCCTGCCAGGCTGTCTTTGGTGGAACGTCCCCCTCTCTCTGGTGCAAGCCTCTGATACGTGTCTGCCCCTGGCTAGGGTCTCAACATCCATCTAATGGGATTTTAGCCTTATGGAGGTCTGAACTAATCATCTCCCAATGTGTACCTATCTGTCGGGTGTGGCTCTGCAACAACAAAAAGTACACCCTCCATGGGCTCATAAGTCACATGGATCATAGAAATGTCAATCACGTCTAATATCAAGTTATCTAAACATGTTCATAAAACTCCCCTTTCCCAAACAAGTGCTCAAAGACGTTATGCTATTCTACAAGTCAGGTTTGGAGAGGGTTTAAGGAGGTCCTACTAGGCTAATTCTCAATTGATGTGAGATGTTTCCAAGTGAAGGAAAATCCAAGTCATGTAAGTCAATGAGGTGGTGTAGGGATGTTTGAGCAATGGGTGTAGTGATGACAAGGAAATGTATGACTTACCTGTGGGTGCCTCTGAAGAGGGTGAGTTGCACCGTGTCATGGATGAAAATTTTTCCAAGCCCATTCAATGCCTTTTACCTTTTTATCTTATTGATTTTTCTTTCAAGAGACTAGTTAGGGGACACTTCCCTAGCGTGGTGACCAGTGGTGACAATGTTACCCAAAAACATTTCACGGAGATAAGAAGGTTGGCTCGTGATGAGACCCCCTTTCTCTTGGATATGCCACCAAGAGCCACTACCCTGGCGTGTTGACCAGTTGAATGGTAGCGTCATACCACTACATGCCCATGGAACTAATAGGTTGGCTCGTGATGAGACCCCCTATCCTCCAACTAGGTCTTGATTTTATTATTTTATGGGTCCCTTTGTTTCTTTCTGAGAAGCCTTTTATTGCTTTCTCAAGGATCCTTGGGCAAAGCATCTGAAGGTTTTGTTCTTTTGGATTTTATCTTTTTCCAGCTACTTTTACCCTCTGGGACTTTAGCCCCTTCTTCCCACAAGGTAAGGTACAACCCTTTTAGCTTGGCAAACCCAATGCCCGAACCAATGTAGGGGATGGATGAGAGGAAAAAAAGATGAAAAGTGATAAGTATGGTGGGAATGGACAATGAACTTTCATGAACCCACCTAGTGGAAACTCAAATCCTAAGGGAACCAACTTGGTAGGGCATCTTGTCAGTCCCCCCATGTGTGGACAAGTGGAAAGGCATAAGGTCCAAGCACATGTCAAAAGTAAAAAGAATTAAATGCATATATTCAAATGTTTTGAGAATCATAGTGACACATACCATGGTACCCAGACTCATTACCTCATGGAGAAAGACCCACTGCTGCTGAAGGACCAGACCGATGGGATTGATGTTGTTGTTGCTGACAAGATGGAGGCGTTGAAGAAGAAGGATGGGCCCTCTGGGGCCATGCTCAAGTCAATATGGCTCTCGATACTCCATGTCTGGGACTTGTGGCCCTCAAGATATAATATCCTTATTTATCCCTAGGCTAGGGGATAACAAGGTCACTTAAGTCACTAAAGTGACCCACAACCTCATAAAGTCACTTTTTACACATTAAAAAAAAATTAAAGTTCAACTTTATAAAACCACTTTATAAATATAAAGTCACTAGGGAGAAATTTGCTCGGTCACTTTCGTGTGTTGGTCGTCGATTATGCAGAAGTACCTCCAAGCTACAAAATCTAACACTCCCTCTTAGGGAGGGAGGTAATTATGGTAGCACTATCAGAATCCATCACCCCATTTGTTTTCGCAGTTGCTCCCTCTAAACTAGAGACCTATGCTCCCATTGCAGTGAAAGCATATGTCGCTACCTCCATTGATCTATGAACTGAAGACATGCTCCTAGGAGATTTCACACTCTCCTAAGAATCCATCTGTGTCAACTCATGCATGTTGAGTCCTCTGAGAGTCCTAGAAGAGGATTGATTCCCCGGTATCAATTCTCTCTCCCGTGCAACCTTTCCACTCTCTGACACATAATCTGAATCCAAAAATCCAATGGACCCCAACATAGGTCATCCCAATAACCTTTACAATCTCTCATACCTGACACCAAACAACACTATTGTGTCTGAAGTAGCTCCCTATGTGTTACACAATATTTTGTCACAACTGATGATGTTCAATTATTATTTATCATTCAGAGCATACAAGTTATCATTGATGAAGAAGAACCTTACTTTGAGAGAAGGTAAGCATGCAAAAAGTGTTAAAACATGTTAATAGGGCCTTTAAAGCCTTAACTTAAGAGAGTGTTGTAGATTTCATCACTACAAGGGAAATAACCTCAGGTGTCGCAAGTTGCACCACTATAAGGTGCAACATTGTCTCAAGTTGCTCCACTGTAGGGTGCAACACTGCTTAAAAGAGGAGAAAACAATGAAATTCGAGAAGATTCTAGAAGAGAAGCTTCGAGATGAGGTGTTCTCCGATCAGTTTGGATCTCACTCATACTCATTATCTAAGGGGATCCTAACCTATCATCCTAACCTCCTCACCCCTTTCCTCTTCAATCTATAAAAAGAGGCTTCCCTCATGAGGAAAGGTTAATAGCAAATAGTGAATGAAGAATAATGATTGATATCTTTGCTTCTGGTTTATTGTTAGAAGATTGTTAGTAATTCTTTGGCTTTGAGGATTTCAATCTTAGCTAAAGGAGTCAGTTGATGGTGATGGATTTCATGGATGCGTTGTGGGTATTGGAGCAATGATCTTGTTGGAAGGATCTTCACAACATCAAGGCAACTTTGGTTGTAATCTATTTTTGTTATCATTAATGCAATAATATAGTTTCTTTCCCACAAAGTTTGTCTTTATTTGATTATCTTTGTTGCATTTATCCTTGATAATTTTCATAGGTTGTATCAAATTATTCTTGTTGTTTTCACCTATGTTGTCTTGTGTTTCTTGCAGGTTATCATACATAAGTCTCGTGACAAAGTGGCTGGAAGATACAACTAGCGAGGACAACCATCGATTACAAGGTATGAATCCTTTGCTAATTGGTAATTTGATTTTATAAACCTAGAGAAAGTTCTATGTTCTGTCTAGGGAGATCATCCAATGTCTGCATAGACCAATTTTTCCGATAACGAAATTGGCGAATCCACTGGGGACATTTCTTTCAAATTTGTTCTCTTAGCCTTGCTACCTTGAATTTCTTTAGATCTCCGAGTCTTCACCTGACATTGTGTGATTAGTCAACCCTCAAATTCACAAGAAATCTTCTTTAGTTTTTTGTTTTTTCCAAGCTTTTCTGGATTGTCTCACCCTTCCTTTGAGAAACAGTGTGACACTGTCGCACTATGCATAGTTTGTAGCCTGCGACACTATCACTATGTGTGCCATGGTAGCCCACGACACTTCTTAGAAAATCAAATTTTATTTGAATTTTTTCTGCCTAGATCTCAGATCCGACATTTGTTGTGACTCTTAGGTTTCCTTTACAGTCTTAGAGACCGTTTTTTATCATTGTTTTAATTTATTCATGATTTCTTGGCTTTGTCTTTGGTAATTTTTTGTCTATATCTAAAAGAGGTATAATCTCTTAGCCTAGTATTTGAGTGTCTCTCCATTCAATTGCTTTTGTCAAAGTGTTTTATTGAATGGTTTTCCCTTATCTTTTGTGTTAAGGATTTTGTTTTAATATATATATATATATATATATATATAATATTTTCTATCTTTTGCTTTGCATTTGGAATATCTTTGTATTTTTGGAAATAATCATTGTGGGACCTTATTGTGTCTTTATCTTTATGTTGTGTCTTGAGTTGTGGATGTATATTTTCCCCTTGAAGAATATTTTGTTTCTTTCGTTACGAACTTTCATATTAATTGAAAAAGGGAAAACTTAAGTGGAATTACATTCATTTGCATTTTTAAATCAAGAGGAAAAAGGTTATGCATTTAGACTTTTAGGTTGAATTAGAATCATTAAGTCATTGACTGTTTTGTGAAAATATTGGGATCTATCTTGAAAAGAATTGTATTTTTAGTTTTGCATTTCAAAAGAAAAGTACCTTCTCTCTCTCATGTAATTAGGATTCATTGAACATAAATTACATTTCATATCTTATTGCATAATAATTTGAGTCAAGGTCAAACATCATTAGTTTCACTTCCACATGCTTTTGAGTAAAACAACATCCCTTGAAACTAAGTGCTAATAAAATTCATTCGAAATTTTTTATTTGGTATCACACCAACGTTAGCTTAGGTGTATAGCTTTGGAATAGGTGGTGAGGATAACTCTCCAAAGTTGTCAAACAAACATCAGATCTCGTGTTAGGGAGATAAATCCAATTGCCACATCTTTGTCCTGGGCAACCCTTCTCACACAAGGGTAAATCACGAGGTCACACTGAGATCAATGAAGTAACTAACCTCACTTCATTGGTCTTGGTGGAGTGGTCTACATGTATTACAAACAATGTCTTTAGACACTTATGGATCACTTGGGAGGTATTACCTCAGTCTGAGGCACCTCTCAAGGGGATTTTGAGTTTCGACCCTGTCCTCGGGTGTATACCTAATTGTTGATTGTTTTCCCAAGCTTGGGTGTTGTAACTGGTAACCTTAGAGGCCATAATATTTAGGGCTCCCACACAAAGTGATGGCGGAGGGGAAAGTCTTTGTTGTACCTGGGTCAAACATTGGTCAAACTCACTGATGCTCCTTGGAGGGTAACCCACAGTCCTTTAGGAACTTGCACCAGGGCGTAAGTCTGTTAAGCAGGTCGCCAACGTAACTGGTCCACCCTCTCTATCCCAACCATGTTTACATTTCTCTCACAACGTTGGATTTCATCAACAACTAGTGTGTTCACTGTGAAAAGTTTTGTTTGCATGATTTGCTTCCTAGTTTGTTAGTTGAGTGTTGTTTGTTTTCTATAGTGGGATTTAACTTATCTACCCTTTCTAACGTGGTTGATGATGGTCTTCATTTCTCACGTAGGATGCAAGGATTTCCTCTTTAAGATTATCAACCAATACCTCCCCATTCACCAGAAGATACTTCTCGTGGAGATATTGTTGATCAAGAAAATTACTCTAACACTAGGAGTGTTCCTACTCCTTTGATTCAACGTTCTAAGGGGGTTATCACAGGTGTTCAAAAAGGTTTTGTCCCTCCTAAAAACCCACCATTAACTGATCCCCTTGGTCCACTTTTAGTATGAGTAAATTATTTAGGATAAATTGTAACTGAAGATTATCCTAGATTACCGTCAAGGCCTTTTGAAGAAGAAAATATGGAATCGGGACAACCTAATTAAAGTGAAGGATTCAAAACCCCAATCCAAACCTCTAGCATATCAGATCCAAGAAGAACTCTAGTTTTTCCTTTATGGTGAACTCCCTCATGTCGTGATATTTTTGATAGATTGGGTATCATTCAACCATCTTTTACTACACCACTTACACTTGTTGTTACTAGTACATCCACCACATCCTCAAAAAATTTCGTTGGTTATCATGTGGGACACATATGTAATACTTCTACTATCTCAATTCAGGTATCAAGTGGGACAGGTCTTGTCCTTCCTAGTCATTTGAATAGCGCCATGATGATTTCACCAACTCTACCTTTTCAAGATAGTAGTTCTTCAACATCTCAAAATCTCATTGGAACACCACTTCTTCCTAGAGAAGGTCAATCGCTTCCTCCCAGATATAATGCTTTTAGCAGACGAGTTCCTAATCCTATCCAAATTTCACTAGGAGTATCGAACCCTCTTGGAGGAAAAAGTGGTCAACATCCTTATGGATCTTATTTTTTTGTTGGGACACAAATTCCAGCTGGGGGGAAACTTTTATCCGGAGGACAAAACTTTATTATAGGTCAACCTTTTACTAGATCACAGGTTATAGGACCATCATGGAATCTTGGAACACACCAAAAAATTGGGGGGAAAGCTACCTTGGTAGGCCATTCAGGTGGAGGAAACCATCACGTAGGTCCCTCTAACCCTGTTTTCCCAGGTCCCAATCCCGAGAATTTTTTTCCCAGAACTACCCAAGCTGGACCCTCTAACCTTGTTTTCCCAGGTCTTAATCCTAAGCAACCTTTTCCAGGAACCGTGAATCCTACATGGATTCAAACTGTTCAAATGGGTATTCATCCTCAAGGAGGGATGCCCAGTCAACAAGTTAACCCTACTTATATGTCCCAATACCCCCAACAACAATGTGTGATAGAATCAATATATAATGAACCTTTACAAGCTACTTATGGTCCTATAGGTATTCCAAAAGGACTTCCTCCTCAAAGTTACTAGTATCCTGAAGTAATCGACAATTACCCTTTTTAGCCACTTTGGATTTACCAAACTTGTCTCGATTAATGAATGATCCCATTTCACACTCTCCTTTTTGGTCAGTTATCCCTTCCAAATTACCCTCGGATATTTCGAAGTTCGATGGAAAATTGGGAGATGATCCTAATAATCATGTTATGACTTTCCATCTTTGGTGTTCACCAAACTCATTGATCGATGACTCTATACGCTTACGTCTTTTCCAAAGAACTCTTACAGGAACCACAACTAAGTGGTACATTGAATTACCTAGAGGATTCTTCCGTGATTTTAATTCATTATCCATGGCTTTCCTCACACATTTTCAACTACCTATTTGATATGAAACATGTATCAAGATTTTAAATTCACTTCGACAAACCACCTCTACTCATATTTACAATCATATTCGTGAGTGGAGAAGATGAAGTCGATTAATCAAAGCTCACATTCTTGATCAATTGTTAGTTGAATGGTTCACTGAATCTCTTCTAGGACCCATCACTAGAGATATTGCTATGGGAGGAGCAGTTACTAGAGAAAAATCCATTAGTCATGCACAATATCTTGATTTGGTATATTCTCATACTGGCACATTATACGATATGATTCCTCATGCTCCTCACTCATCGACAAATCCAAACCCGACACCTCCTATGGAATCTCACATTGTTGATGCTGTGATTGGTTCTATTAATCAAGAGACTAAAAGTAAGACTTCTTCTATGACTCCCAAACCTAAGAAAACTCCCACCACTATGAATACTCTAAATACTACACCTCTCGCCACTCCTTCTAGTAACAATTCTAAGGTGAACATGGTTCAATCTACATTGACCACTAAAACTGGAAATAAGAAAAAAGGAAAAAGAAAACAAATTGCTCAACCGCAAGAAAAACCAAAAACTCCACATGTTGATGATAAGTAAAAATGTAAACCTAAATATCCTTGTCTCATTTGAAATGATGATCATTACACTAAATATTTTCTATGTTGTGTCAATGTAAATCGTTTCCTTAAAGAAACTTCAACCGCATCCGTTGTATTGACCAATCCTTTTCCATCTCAGCAGACTCAAATGGTTACTTTAGAACAACCCTCCATGTCAAGAATATCTTATGTACTTATTTGTACAACAGATAAATATCAAGAGGTTTCACTCACAACATGAGCCAAAGACTATCCTTCCTCAAATGAAAGTGTTGTTGAGGAGCCTTCTACATCTACCCCACCATCTACTGGTCCTCTACAGATTGATCGAGCAATTTCAGACACAGTGATTAAACCACCTCCAAAAGGTGTTGTTCATAGGTCATATTTTAATCCACATGTGCGAGCTGCTCAAAACTATAGTATTGTAGAAGATTTAGCTCAAGCTCCTTCTGCGATGTTGGCCCACGTAGTCCTCCAAAATTTCCCTGCGCAGTGAAGAACATTGTTGTTGGCCATTGGTGGAATTGACCTTCTTATCGGACAAGTTGTAGGTTGGGAAAATCCCAACCCAACCACCAAAATGGTGACAACTTAGAGAGAACCTACCCACTGTCACCTTAGGCAGGTGTTCCCGTCACTTTAAAGGTGAGGTAGTCACCTCAAGGGGGGAATCTCGGTGACCCTAGGAAGATTGAGACGAAAAATGTGATGTATGAATGGGTGCCCCTATAGGTTAGGTTGCTAGATGGAAAAGGGAACTTGGTGATCAGTCTTGAGATTTGTTTGAGGTTTCCAAAGTCTTGAGTGACCTGCAAAGAGATAGTTCCTTCCCAAGACACGGAGAAAACCAAGTATACAATGCAGTATATCAAGTGGACAAGCAAGTTAAGCTTGTTATCCCTAATAAAATCAATAAATAGCGATATATATATATATATATATATATATATATA
>ML784431.1:292355-371527 GCA_009831015.1 Picea engelmannii
AAAACAAACTAAATATCAACAAATTTAACCCACAAAAGTTACTCCTACTTAGACTAAAAAGTGTGCTAGGGTTAGTAGTTTGTTAGGGAAAAGTTATAGCTAAATCCTAGGATTAGCTTAGAGGTTTCCTAGGGTTAGAAGGTTAGCTTTTCTGCAGCCCTAATGGTTGTAGTTTAGTTTTGTAACAACATCAATTTTTAATGAGAGAAAGGGGATGCCTCAATGAGGAAATATAGCCTAAGGCTCAAAGAACAACATCCAAGTGAGAGAACTTCAAGACCTTGACTTTTCACGTTTATCAATGCAATATTTTGTTTCTCCAATGCAACGACTAGTGCCTTTGATTAATGGGTTAATGGGGTCATGGAATAGAAATCTAGAGGTACTACATCCTTGGGGGTATAAATCCTCTTATTCTCCAAGGCAAGTATCCTAGCCAGGGTTTAGGCTAAGGGGTTTATTCCCTTATACTTCCTTAGCAAACCCTTGCAAACAATATTTCTATGATAAATTATGGTGGAGCTAGGTAGGGTTGTATGCCCTTATTGAAAAAAATATTGAAGGTAGCGAAAATTTCAGTCCTTATCCTCTCACAATGGGAGAGATATGTTATGAAAATGATTTGAGTTTGATCTCTATTTATACAAAAAATCCTAGACATAGTTTGTACACACAAACTAGGGTAAACCACAAGATAAGGGGTCAACAACACTAATCTTTCCAAGCCTTCTCCATGCCTTATCCATTCAATATAATCCAAGTGTCAATGTGTATCTCTCTCACCACCAAACCCTATCCCCTTCATGATGTCAGCCCTCAAGGAGGTGATGTTTTTCCTCTCCTAGGAAATTCGTTTGGGTTGTAGAGTCTAGGTTAGGCCCATCATGATGTCTTCTAGGCCTACAAAGGAACGTCTCTGTCATCTAGCATGCAGGTCCTAGGCATCCATCTTGTGGGATTCTTTCCCCATTGAAGCCCAAGCTAGGCTTGTTCTCCCACAACGGGCCACCAAGCAAGGTCCTACAAAGCAAAAGGGTACACCCTCCAAATATATCATGACAAGTCTAAACCACATCTAATAATCACGACACCTAAACATGTGCATCAAAACTACCTCATCAAATTGAACAAATGCTTAAAAACCCTGTACAATTGACCAAGTTTAAGTATGGGAGGGGTGTCATAAAGGTCCTATTGGGTAGACCAAAACCCTCAAGTAGGGGATGCTCCCAAGGATGGTCATTTCAAGGTTATGTTGTGGATGATGAGGTGGAAGGCGTTCAGACTTCATAGGCCAATGAGTTTCATGACATACAAGTTCTCGTATTATTTCATTTGTGGGTGCCATTGTAGAGGGTGTGTGGCACCTTCGTTTGCGATGCACTTTTTCCAAGCCCATCGTCTTGCCATTCTTTATTTCTCTCATGTTTTAAGGAATGAGTTTAAGGCCATTGTACTAGCTTGGTGTCCATATAATGACAATGTCATTCACAAGTACCCAGCGAAAATGAGAAGGTTGGCTTGTGATGAGACCTCATTTCTCTCAGTTGTATAACTAAGAGCCACTACCCTGGCTTGGTGACTAGATGATGGTAATGTCATACCGCTAAATACCCATGATCATGATAGGTCAGCTCATGATGAGACCTCCCATCCCCCAACTAACCCCTTAAGCATTCGTTATCATTCATTTTTGTAGGTCCCCCTTTTCTTATAGAGAAGCGTTTCATTGCTTTCTCGAGGATCCCTAGGAAAAGCATCTGGAAGGTCTATATCTAGGATTTTATCTACTTATCCAACAATAATCCCTCTCGGCCTTTAGCCCCTTCTTCCCATGAAATTAGGTGCATGCCCTTCTTGGGTCACTAAAGTCAAAGGGCTTAGAAGAGGGCAGTATAATGGGAATGTAATGAGCGGAAAGTGATAAGCATGGTCAAGAATGGTACGACAACCCCTCAAGGGACCCCTGTTTGATTTACTTCACACACACCTAGGATTTTTTTTTCCTAAGGTTTTTCCTTGTTTATTAGTCATTATTCAATCTCCTATATTTTTCACTTTAGTTTTCTCTTCAATTTTCACTTCAGTTTGATCAATTGAGTGGAGTATAGATGCTACATTGGGATTATCACCATGCAACATTGAGATCATCACCAACTAATGTGCATTGTCCTTGGGATCATCACCAGACCAATGCATTAATCATGATTCCCTGATCTCCTCCTCACTTCACTTTGTTTCAATCAATTAAATGAAGACTGATAGACTAGTTAACTCAGGCTAGGTGGCAGTTCACTTCCGTAACTGCCTGAGAGACTAAACTAGGTGGAAGTTTACTCCTGTAAATGTTGGTGTGTGTCCATATCACTCTAAACCACCACTACGGTGCATTAGTCACTCATGTAGCCTATATCTATTGTAAATTATTCACTCTTTGAGTGTGGGATACGATTAATGAGAATTCTTCCATTCTTTCTCTCTTGCTTCTTCTTTCTCGATTTCTCTCTACAAATGTGTGTGGTATTTTCTAGCTAGATCTATTTTGTGTAGCTTCAACATGTTATCACATGAAGTTGTTAAGGGTCACATGTAGTTGTTATTAATACCTAAGTATGCACCCTTGCCCCGTCTCTCTCTTTTTCGCATACCTTCCTAGAAAATTTTCCTCTTCTGGTTGATAAAGTCAGTTTCCCTTTTGTTCAATGACTTGGTTTTCCTTAGTGTCTTGCTTGATTGATTCTTTGTACAAAGTTTTTCTGTTTTTATCGAAGGATAAACACATATCGTGATTTGGTTCGAATTACTGGTCATCATGTTTTCCATTGATTGAGCTCACTGTAGGTCATCCAAGTCCTTTGTTTTCACATGAAACAACCATGAGCACAAAACAAAACATTCAGAGCAATCCATTTCGAGCTTGAAATACAAGCAAACAGACAGGTTCAATTTTCAACGGCAGATATCCCATGTATAGTTCAGATTAGCGGCTCTCGTGCATTCAGAGTGTCAAAGTCGTGCAAGGCTTAACGACCAGACAGAAGCCTCGAAGCACGCGACACTGATCTGTCAAGGACACATGGCATTCATTTCAGGCTACCACATCTCTCTGGGCTTGTACTACTCTTGGAGTTATACAAACTCTACATGCAAAAACTCTTGAAGCCCAAAGTGCCAAAGCATGTGGCACACTCATCGGTCATAACACGTGGTACTCATTCTAGGTCATTTGGTTGTGTCATTCACACATTTCCATGTGACATGTGTCACCCTTCTTTCCATGACACGTCAACAAAATGACGTCAGGCCACCACGTGAGATTCAGGAGATCGTCCTCCGGGAGGTATTCTTGTTCAACATCCAAAGCTCCCGAACGCCAAATTTGTCACCATCTCTAATCATGGTTAAAAGGATTATGGAGTTGGCGGATGGATAAAATTTAGCAGGGGTGCTAAAATAGCAGATTTACCCAGATCACAGATTACAACAAGATCGACGACCACACTTCATTGCGGAGACGAAACATGCTCGAACGTTAAAATCCTAGAGCGGTCTCGCAATCGAAACCATGGTATAGCTAGAGATGTACGTGGCAGTTGGTGGTGGATTGCAGGATTCAGAGTGGTGTGGATATAAACCGCCCTTGACAACTTATGCAATCACGTGCTTATATAGGGTCCAATTCGAGAGTATCACGTGGCAACAAAACTAGGCGCTAAGCCAAATCATCAAAGGAAAGTCACAAGGAGAAGCATAATGTTAACAGATCGCGACCAGTATATCACTAGAGGAAAGAGTGAGGAAACTATGGAGAGGGTTCAATATGTAAAAATGACCCAGATCTCTCCTTGCTGAAATAATAAGCCTCATCTTGATCCCAAGAAGAAATCAGTTAATGAAAGAAGGACCGATGGTTGAACAATCGACTACCCCCTTAAATGGAAGCATGGAGGGTCTATCCAAGGAGACAGAAAACTGTCAGCCCGAAGTACCATAGAGGGAATTTTTTCCTGCAGGCCCAGATTGACACGAGTTTCCTTCTGACAGAAGGAACAAGACAGGTGGAGAACCTTCTAGAAGGGGAGAAAAGGAATTCAAAAAGAATACACCTGAGGACAGACAAGAGAAGACACATGACACTAGAGAAGGTGCGCCGAAGCAACAAGACATGTCATTCATTTTTGTTAGAGTGGTTGCCAACAAGCCCCTTGATTTTAGCAGTTTGTTAGATTTGTTGGTACATATGTTAGACTTGTAGATTTTTGTGGAGAATCCTAGGATAGGAAGGCCAACTCACACTCCTAGCTGTTGTCTATTGTTTTGATTATAAATACATCATATGAATGCTATGAGAGGGTCGGATGGTTGAGCAACTCCCTTTTTGTAATATTTTGACAAAACAGAATTGTTCTCTGGTTATGTATGAGACTTGAGACATTTTCACTAATAGAAGTCAGTTTCCTTTGATCATCTTGTTTCCTCTTATTCTGAAATGCTCATGCTTGGATGATCCATGTGAGATGTTGTGGTTGTGTTATAATGGAGGTTTGATTATAATGTTTCTATGAATGTTTTTCAGTGTTTTAAACTTTAAGTTCAAGAATTTCTTGTGACTGAGTTTTTCTTCTTCTAGCTGCTTGAAGGCCTGATGCTTATAGCATACCTAGCCACCTTCCTCACTAAGTCTTCCTTCTATTCACCTTTATCCTTAAACCACTGACCGAAGTTAGTCAAAACCTCTTTTTCTTATGCATGCTAGTCCAGATTTTTGTGTTAAAGCATTCTTACGCTAAGCTTTGTCCATTTGACATTTAATCATTAATTTACATTCACAAACCTTTTGATGGGTACTGGGCTTATCCTCTTGCAATCTGAGGGTGATTCTCAATGCTAACATTCTTGGTGTCATTTCCAGGAAACATATTGAAGACATTTCCCTGGGATTGAACGACAAAGCAATATTGATTCTGAAGGTGCATTATAAATTGGTACATTGAAGATTGCAACTTGCACTTGGCGACTCCATTGTTTCAGTTGTGGCTCCCAAAGGCAGACACACGAGGTCTACTCCACATATACCTCTGGAAACACCTGAAGCTGACCCAGAGAGGATTATCAAGAAAGGAAAGATTTCTCAAGAAGGCTTTTCAGCTATTGTTCCAGGTACTTATGGTCATTTACATGATTCTACTTTTAAAACTCCAGTAGCTATATCCAATTCACCTCTTCTACCCTTTGTTGAAGTTTTTAGAAGTTTGGATTTTGAAAATTTTCCTTCTGAATACTCTTCTTTTAGTCCTCATTTGAAAGAAGAAATTTTTGAAACCCTTGCCTCTCCTGATATTGTAAAGTGGTTTAGACTAGAGAGCTAAGAAGATTTTCCCACTTTGGGCTTTCCTACTCCTTCTCCTATCAAATTTGTTGTAACTAAAGAGGAAGAAACCTCTTTTCCCTTGGACCCTATAACATCCTCCTCCAATACTCAACCTCTTCCTCTGAAAGCTTAAACTTTTCCATCCAAGCTCCCTCTTTCTCCTAAAATCCAAGCTGCAGTTGTACATGTCAAAGCTCCTTCTCCCCCTTTTTCTCCTATAGTTCACAACCCAATGGCATGAGCTAATCTTCCTAGAAATATGATGTATGCCATAGTGGTTGCTAGGTATGCCCCTCTTATTTTACCTCAGCCTATGACTACTCTCCCAGTTGGAGACTACCTTAAGTACATGCCCAAATTCACAGGGGAGGAAGACAAAACTGCAAAAGAACACCTTTCAACTTTTTATAGTAATGCAAATAATCTTAACATTGAGAATGAGGATGTATGGATGACGATATTTGTACAGAGCCTCGATGGTGAGGCTAGGAAATGGTTTAGGGGTTTGACTCATGGATCTATTGTTGGGATTGAAGCTTTGGATGATGCTTTCTTGAGGCATTGGGGGGACAAAAAGGATATTCTTTATTATATTACAGAATTTGGGTCACTTAAGAGAAAAGAAGGGGAATCTGTTTTATAATTCTCAAAAAGATTTAATAAAATGTACAACAAGATTCCCACTGAAACAAAATCCTATAGAAACCTCTGCCAAGATTACCTATGCCAGTGCTTTTGACCCTGAGTTTTGCCTTCTGTTGAGAGAAAGAAGATCTATCTCTGTAGCTCATATGGAAGATGAAACCTTAGAAGTAGAATCTAATATATTGGAAGCTGACAAACTTAGGGGAAAATATGATAGAGATAGAAGAAAAGGTAGGGTTGAAGCGTCAACCTCTGATTTCCCTGCTTCCCACCCTCAATTTGATAAATTAACAAAATTGGTAAAATCACTTTCTTCTAAAATGGAGAAGTTGAAACTCGAAGGAAAACAAAACTATAGGAACACGCAAAATGTTGATAATAGAGGTAATTTCATAAGACCAAATAATGACCCTCAGGTCCTCCAAAGAGATTAAAGGAATAGGGATAGGGATGATAAAAAAGTTAAGCCCCTCTCCAAAATAAACTTGTTTCTGATTAAGAAGGAGAGGATGAAGAAACTGATCCTGAAATCCATTGTCTTGGTGACACCTCTTCATCTCCTCATTTAACCCAATCTGCATATGAAGAGACTCTCATGGACAACCAACTAAATGAATTGAATAAAGGGGAGAGAACCAATGACAATCCAAATAAATACAATCTAAGATAAAAAAAAAGGAAAGAGGGGAAGACTGACACTTTTGATCAGCCCACTAAAATTGAAAATTCTGCTAAGGTCGTGGCAGCTAGCAGCAAAGAAAAAGATGCACAAAATCCCCCAGGCATTGGCTAAGAGCCCTACCCTCAAAGTTAAGGAGATTTTGAAATATCCATCATCCTTTAGCTTTGAGAATGAGATTCAAAAAAGTAAAATACCTGTACCTTTTTTGGAGCTTATTAAGAATGAGGAATTCAAAAGGTATCTTTCCAAAATGTTGCAGCCTGAACCTTCATCTAATTCCACAGATTCAGTCAACCTTTAAGATGAAAAACCAGCACTCATCCTCAGACCTTTGGTAGAAGATAGGGATGACTCTTCCCCTCCTTTCTACACATCATTAAAAATTCATGATAAAGTGCTACACAACTGCTTGATGGACTCAGGGGCATCTTATAACCGCATGCCTAAAACTGTCATGGATGAGCTTGGGTTGGAAATTACAAAAAACTACGATGATCTGTACTCATTTGATTCCAGGAACCTGAAGTGTCTTGGGGTTATTAAATACCTGGTTGTTACCCTGATCCAATTGCCAAAGAAAAGTGTGGTCATGGATATTGTGGTGGCTGATGTTCCCCCTAAGTTTGGGATGCTCTTGTCAAGATCTTGGATCAAAAGACTAGGGGGAACTTTGCAGATGGACCTTTCATATGCCACCATTCCTGTGTTTGGGGGAGTACATAGAAGGCTATATAGGGCGGCACAACTAGCTTACATCATCATTGATGAAGAAAATCCTACCAACCACCTTATTTTTGCAATTGATACTGATTTAGGATCCAGTATATTACAACTCACTGATGCTCCTCAACCACGTATTGAAATAAAAAAAAAACCTCTTACCTCTTGTGAAGATTCTCCTCCTAATACCTCTGTTTAGAAGATTTTTTTTTATGGAGCCTCCTCTAGGGAGGGTGTTGGTGTTGGGGTAGTCTTTATTTTCCCTACCCAAGCGACCATATCTTTGTCTTACAAGCTTGAATTTGAAACTGCAAACAATGTGGAAAAATATGAGGCTCTTGTTTTGGGTTTGAGGGTTGCTAAAGACATGAATATTGAAGAGCTAGCAGTGTTTGGAGATGTTGAATTAATTGTTCATCAAGTCAAAAATATGTATCAAGATAAACACCCTAGGTTAAGGACTTACAAAAATGAAGTTTGGGATCTTGTTGATAGTTTCTTCTTAGTTTTTAATATCTCATTTGTTCCAAGAGAGGAGAACATTATGGCAGATTCCTTGGTTGTTTCAACAAGTAATTTCAGAGTTCCTTTGCCCCCCTAAACTCAAATATGATGTGTAAGTGAAGTATAGACCCTCTATACCTAACAATGTCAAACATTGGAAGGTTTTTGAGGATGATCTTGACATAAAAAGATTTATTGAGACAGTGGATGAGTTTTCTGCCTTACATATTGATCAAGATCATGATACTGAAAAAAGCCCTCATGCTGATATTTTTCTGAATAAAATTGTTGACCATCATATTGTTCAGTTGCCCAGTAACCATATTCCAAAAGGACTAGTCCCCTTGGGGAGATTGTTTGATAGAAATAATGTTGTTGTAAAGGTTAAAGGTTCAACTGAAAATGTTGATGTGATTGAATGCAATTTAGGTACAGAGGAGGATCCAAAGTATGTTAATTTGTCTAACAACTTGTCAAAGGAACAAAGGGCTAAGAATGTTAAGATTTTAAAGGAGTTTGTTGATGTGTTTGCTTGGAAATATGAATATTTAATAACATATGACACAAACATCATTGAACATAAGATCCCTTTGAAAGAGGAGACCAAGCCTTTTAGGCAAAAAATCAGACAGATAAATTCCATGCTGCTGCCTATTATGAAAAAAGAAGTGAAGAAGTTGTTGGATGCCAAGATCATCATTCCTTTGAGGTACTCAGAATGGGTGGTTAACTTGGTGCCTGTGAGGAAGAAAAATGGGGAAATCAAATTATGTGTTGATTTCAGGAATTTGAACAAAATCTCCAAGAAAGATAATTACCCCTTGCCAAAGATGGAGCACATTTTGCAGAGAGTGATTGTTTCATCTAGGATGTCTATGATTGATGGATTCTCTGGTTACAATCAAATCTTTGTTTTTCCTGAAGATACAGAGAAGACAACCTTCACTACTCTTTGGGGCACATTCATGTATGCTAAAATGCCCTTTGGATTGATGAATGCAGGAGCAAACTTTCAACAAGCCATGGAAATTACCTTTATTGGCGAGAAGGAAAAATTTGTAGTCATCTATCAAGATGACATTACAGTTTTCTCAAAATCTGATAAAGAGCATTATCATCATTTGAAAAAGGTCTTCCTGAAATGCAAAAAGTTTGGTCTCTCTCTCAATCCTAAGAAGTCATTGTTTTCTATGAAGGAAGGTAAGTTATTGGGGCACATTGTATCAACATAAGGGGTAAGAATTGATCCAAGAAAGAAGTTCAGTCTTTCTTGGGTAAAATCAATTTTCTAAGATGGTTCGTCTCTAATTTTGTTGAATTAGTGAAGTACATTACAACCATGCTTAGGAAAGGAAATGAGGTGAAATGGACTACTGAGGCTCGAGAATATTTTCATCAGATCAAAAAGGCCTTGACTGGAGCACCTCTCCTCATCAACCCTGACTATTCCAAGGAGTTTCTGATATTTTCCTTTGCCTCATTTGACACATTCGTTGTTGTTTTTCTATAGAAAAATACAGAGGCGTTAGAGCAACCTATTTCCTTTTTCAGTAGAGCATTGAGGGATGCATAAATACGATATGATATCATGGAAAAACATGCTTATGCTTTGGTCAAAGCCCTCAAGGCTTTCAGAATATATGTTATGCATTCAAAGATTGTTGCATATGTCCCTTAAGCCTCGGTGAAAGAGATACTTATCCAGCCTGATATAGATGGGAAGAGGAGCAAATGGATTGCTAAAATTCTGGAATTTGACCTTGAAATGAAGCCCACTAAATTAGTGAAAGGCCAAGGTTTATCCAGGTTGCTGGCTGAATCAAATTGAATAAACTTTAGAGGTTAATTTCATGAACATAAACTCAAAAAATCAGCAAGCTAAGTTTGTTGATAAAATCTCTAATGTCAACCCAAGTTTGGCAGAATGCACTTGGTATAAAGACATCATATATTTTCTACAGAAATTGCAGCCTCCTGATGGTTTGGACAAGAATAAGGTGAGACATTTGAAGCTTAAAGCAATAAGATATTGTCTCATTGATCATACATTATATTGGAAAGATCCTCTAGGAGTTCTTTTGATATGTCTAGACCCATGAGAGGCCCAAAAAGCCATCGCTGACTTTCATGACAACTTATGTGGGGGGGCATCATTTTTGGAGAACCATAGCCTATAAGATCCTCAGAGAAGGGTATTTCTGGCCTAGCCTTTTTACTGATGTTTATGCAAATATTAGAGCTTGTGTCAAATGCCAAAAGTTTTCTGGAAAGCAACAACTGAAATTTTTGCCTTTGAAGCCTGTGGTGGTTTCTGGACCTTTTTCAACAGTGGGCTATTGACTTCATTGGGGAAATCCATCCATCTTCAAGTGGTTAGCATAGGTGGATTTTGACTGCCATTGATTACTTCACCAAGTGGATAGAATATATTCCTACAAGGAATGCCTCCCACAAGATAATCATTAGCTTTCTTGAGGATATCATATCAAGATTTGGTTGTCCAAGAAGGATTGTTACTGACAATGTTGCCTCCATCAAAGTTGAACCATTGATCAAGTTCTGTGAAAAATATGGTATTGAATTAGTCCATTCTACTCCTTACTACCCCCAAGGAAATGGTTTGGCAGAGTCCTCTAACAAGAGCCTCATAATGATCATCAAGAAATTGTTAGAAGACAATAAGAAAGCATGGGACTCAAAGCTGAAATTTGCCTTATGGGATGATAGAGTTACAACAAAGAGGTCACTTGGTGTTTTCCCTTTTTAACTTGTATATGGGATTGAGGCTATCTTTCCTACTAAGCTTGCCTTGCCTCTAGCAAAATTCCTCCAAGACTACCAAGGAGAACCTGATGATATGGTTAGGAAGATACAACAACTGGTAGAAGTACAACAAACTAGGGAGTAGCTACTTGGCAAAGCACAGGACCATCAATAGAAGATCAAGCAAGCCTTTGACAAGAAGGTAAGCAAAGAATATTTTCAGCTGGTAGATCTAGTGCTCAAGTGGGATGCACCTAAGCAAGACAAAGGCAAACATGGTAAATTCAAAGCCTTGTGGATTGGTCATTTCAATATTTCTGAGGTATTTTCAAATAAAACTTATAAATTGCAGAACTTGGAGGATTCTGAATTTTTTGGTGGCCATGTCAATGGGAACTTTCTGAAAAAATATTTTGCTTAAGCCATGATTGGCTTTCCATTCATTGTAAATATCACTTTTTATTCTTATTTCTGTTTGAATAAGTGACCCCATATCCCTAGGATAAGACATTGAAACTGCTTGTTCTTGGCAGCTCACAAGGAGCACACCATCCCCTATGGAGCCAATGTTATCACATGAAGTTGTTAAGGGTCACAGTAGTTGTTGTTAAGACCTAAGTCTGCACCCCTGCCCTGTCTCTCTCTTTTCTGCATACCTTCCTAGAAATTGTTCCTCTTCTGGTGGATAAAGTCAGTTTCCCTTTTGTTCAATGACTTGGTTTTCCTTAGTGTCCTGCTTGACTGATTCTTTGCACAAAGTTTTTCTGTTTTTCTTGAAGGATAAACACATATCGTGATTTGGTTCGAATTATTGGTCATCTTGTTTTCCATTGATTGAGCTCACAACAGTTCGTCCAAGTCCTTATTTTGCACAAGAAACAACCATGAGCACAAAACGCTACATTCAAAGCAGTCCATTTTGAGCTTGAAATACAAGAAAATAGACAGGTTCAATTTTCAACGGCAGAGATCCCATGTACAGTTTAGATTAGCGACTCTCGTGCATTCAGAGTTTCAAAGTCGCGCAAGGCTTAACGACCAGACAGAAGCCTCGAAGTGCCGAAGGGCCAAAGCACGTAACACTCATTCACCGAGGACACATGGCATTCATTTTAGGCTACCACATCACTATGGGCCCGTACTAATCCGATAGTTATACAAACTCTACATAAAGAAACTCCCGAAGCCCAAAGTGTCGAAGCACATGGCACACTCATCAGTCATGACACGTGGCTCTCATTCCAGCTCATTTGGTTGCGTCATTCACCCATTTCTACATGACACGTGTCACCCTTCTTTCCATGACATGTCAGTACGATAACGTCAGGCCACCATGTCAGATTCGAGAGATCATCCTCCTAGAAGGTATTCTTGTTCAGTATCCAAAGCTCTCGAATGCCAAAATTGGTGCCATCTCTAAACATGTTTAAAAGGATTATGGAGTTGGTGGACGAATAAACTTTAGCAGGGGCGTTAAAATAGAAAAGTTACTCAGATCGCAAATTGCAACAAGATCGACAACCACACTTCATTGAGGAGACGAAACATGCTTGAATGTTAAAATCCTAGAGCGGTCCCTCAATCGAAACCATGGTATAGCTAGATAGGGTCCAAACCACCCTTGACAACTTCCGCAATCATGTGCTTACATAGGGTTCAATCCGAGAGCAGCGGGTGGCAACAGAACTAGGTGCTAAGCCAAATCATCAAAGGAAAGTCACAAGGAGAAGTAGAACGTTAGCAGACCGGGACCAATCTATCACTAGAGGAAAGAGTGAGGAAACTGTGGAGAGGGTTCATTATGTCAAAATTACCCAAATCTCTCCTTGTTGAAATAATAAGCCTCATCCCGATCCCAAGGAGAAATCAGTTAATGAAAGAAGTATTGGTGGTTGAACAATCTGTTGGTTGTGGAGCCTGATTATCTTCCTGATTCAAAGGTCTTTTACTTTTAGTCGTGCTTATACCCCATGAAGTATTTACACCCCAGAAGTATGTACACTCTTCCACGCGGGGGAGTGCATAGGGGAGGTACCCCCTCTACGGGGTTCGGGGGGGCTATCCCCCCGGCTGGGGGGTTTGGGGGCAAGTGGGCCCCCAGCGGGAGTTCGGGGGAGAATCCCCCGAAGGAAAAATTGCCTAGTAAATGTATATTGTAATTTCATTCTAAATCTAGACCATTCATTATAAGGTCGCAAATCTAATGATAGAGATTATGTTAGGGTTTTTTTCCCTAAAGGCAACCCTCTTTTATGAGGGAAATGTATTGCGGCTATGGTTGATGGCGAATATTGTATTCTGAGATAGGAGACTGTGAGAGAAAGAAGAGGAAGTTACAATAGGTTTGCTGTAGGTTGTATCCCTTCATATGCTGAATAATAATAAAGGAAGGACCTGGCAATTTCTTTGGTGGATGTAGCCCACATTGGGTGAACCACGTAAATCTATGTCTCTATTGCATTGTGTATATTCTATGTTTTGTTTCCACATTTGTTTTATTTTATTGCTCCACGGTCTTGTTTTTCTAACACAATCGACTACCCCCTTAAATGGAAGCATGGAGGGTTTGGCCGAGGAGACAAAAAACTGTCAGCCCGAAGTACCACAGAGGGCATTTTTTTTTGCAGGCCCAGACCAACCCGAGTTTCCTTCTGACAGAAGGAACAAGACAGGTGGAGAACCTACCAGAAGGGGAGAAAAGGCGTGCAAAAAGAATACACGCGAGGACAGACAAGAGAAGACACACGACACTGGAGAAGGCGCGCCCAAGCAACAAGACATGTCATTCATTTTTGTTAGAGTGGTTTCCAACATGCCCCTTGATTTTAGTAGTTTGTTAGATCTATTGGTACAAATGTTAGACTTGTCGCTTTTTGTGGAGAATCTTAGGATAGGAAGGCCAAATCGCACTCCTAGTTGTTGTCTATTGTTTTGACTATAAATACATCATATGAATGATATGAGAGGTTCAAAGGGTTGAGAAGAGATCCCTTTTTGTAATATTTTGACAAAACGAAATTGTTCTCTGGTTATGTATGAGACTTGAGACATTTTCATTAATAGAATTCAGTTTCCTTTCGTCATCTTGTTTCCTCTTTTTCTGAAATGATCATGTTTGGATGATCCATGTGAGATGTTGTGGTTGTGTTATAATGGAGGTTTGATTATAATGATGCTATGAATGTTTTTCAATGTTTTAAACTTTAAGTTCAAGAAGTTCTTGTGACTGAGATTTTCTTCTCCTAGCTGCTTGAAGGCCTGATGCTTATAGTAGACCTATCCACCTTCCACACTAAGTCTTCCTTCTATTCACCTTTATCCTTAAACCACTGACTGAATTTAATCAAAACCTCTTTTGCTTATGCATTCTAGTCCATATTTATGTGTTAAAACATTCTTATGATGAGCTTTGTCCATTTGACCTTTAATCATCAATTTACATTCACAAACCTTTTGATGGGTACTGGGCTTATCCTCTTGCAATCTCAGGGTGACTCTCAGTGCTAACACAACACATTTACAACCCCTAGTCACAAACCTTCCCCAAAGGTTGGCCACTTACTAGGAAATATATGACACTCACCAAGGTGAAATAGGGTCAAAAGCATAATGTCCAAGCATGCGCTCTATAATCAAAAGTAGCTCAAATACAACATGTTTAAATTCGTTAAATATTAAGGTGATTGCCTTCCACAATACTTGACTTGTACCGCATGGAGCAAGACCCATCTGCCTTCCAGAAGCTAGCTAGTGTGGTGGATGCGCCGACAATGGATCAAAATGTGGTGATAGAGCGAGCCTTCGTATGTCCAAGTGGAAACTATTGGTCATGTAGTCTCTCGACACTCTATATCTACAACCTAATGGACTTGAGACATGATATCCTTAGTTATCCTACAAAATGGGGATAATATCTAGCTCCTACTTGGGGACATGTGCTTGTCGTAGAGTGCATGAGAATCGAAACATCTCCTGGTAGAATTGTGCCTACACTGAAACAAGAAACCATAAAATATAGGGTGGTTCTATCACCCTTCATCCATATACATCAAAATCCAAATGAAAATTGATCTAGAAAAGAACATTTTAACATTTTTTCAAAGATGTATAAACTAAGCATGAAATCAATCTGCAAATAGAGAAAAATGAAATATGAAATGCATCTAAACTAATATGAGCAATTAAGATGAAAATGCAAGGAAATCAATATGACCTACCTACTTACCTGGGGCCTTGGGGCCCCAAAGATCAGGTGATGAGTGATGTTAGGTGAAGTCATACAACCAGTGCAACCAGTTGATCATCTCATCAAAGTATCTCCCCTTGTGTTTAATCATGTAATACAACAAATATAAGTCAAGCACATAAAAATCATGAGCATAGATAGTCATAAAATGAATCATGAAATGAAACTCATGAAGATGGGTGGGAGGGGGAAAATCTTGCTGGAAAGAGAAACCGCAATCCTGACGATCCCAATTTTTTTTTCCTGAAGTGATAGCCACAAGCTTGTTCAATCCATATCTGAAGAGGGCTTCCATATGTATAAGACAACTCACCTTCATTTGTGCACAAAGATTCAATGCATGTCAAATAATGAGGGGAGATGAGAGATCATAAGAATATTGCATAGTTTCTCGGAGAAGAAGACCAGAGGTAAGGGACAAGCTCAAGTCCAGAAAAACATTGCCTCTTCACCTGTGAATCTTTGTAAAAGTCTCCAAAATAAACATACTTATGCTTTGTAGAGTGAACCTCTGATTGCTTTGAGATGGCCATATCCTAGTGTTCATCTGAAATCGAGGATGAAGGCGGCTGAAAATCCTCATAGAACAAGTTTGCATCCCCAAAATAATATGCATCACAAGTTCCAAGGGTGACTGAAAATCATCCTGAAAATGTTGTGACTGGTCATCCTTCAATAAATATATAATCATGTCATCATTAGGCTGCCAAATATATGAATCATACATCCATGGAATATATTCCTCTGAAGATGACAATTCAAACCCCTTTTCTTGAGGGCTACCCTCAATGTTGCAAATGGGGTCACCATCAAAATTGAAATGACCCAAATCCCATTTGTGTCTTTGGATATGTATGAAAGTGTCTATATTCTCATCAACCATATCCAAAGGTTCTTTCATAAGACCATCTGTACGACTGAAAATGACCATCTCTTTGTCGTCGTGTGTAGGAAGAGCAGAGGTTGGGGCAACTTAAACAGGATCTTCAAATTCTTCATCACTGAGTCTAATTGATTCTTCAACTTTATGAGTAGGAGGAGAGAATGGTTGAACAACCTCAACTTCATCAGGAGGGAGCAAAGAAAATGATGCATCGAAATGTTTCACTTCATTAGGATTTGTTTTTCTCTCCATGGGCACTCTCTTCCATCACTTCTTTGTTACAAGGTACTTGATCCTTACTGCAAAGTGCATTGTCTACTTTTCAGTGGGCTATTTCTTATGCTTTTCACGATAGTAAGCATATTTTACAACCCTATCTTGATGACCTACCTGCACATTCCATGAAGCATCGGGATCATCCTGCACATCTTCAAGCTATTTTTCTTAGATGTTGTTTTTACAATATTCGCTTAAATCCACATAAAAGTGTATTTTATGTGGATCCGGGACGTCTCCTTGGTTTTATCATGTCCAAGAAAGGGATCTGTGTTGATCCCTTGAATATCGAGGCCATCTTGAACTTACCTCCTCCTTCGACTATCTGCCAACTCCAAAGTTTGCAAGGGAAGGCAAACTTTTTACATTAATTTATTCCTAAATACGTAGAACTAACCAAGGGTTTTGTCCAAATTCTTAAGAAAGGGGTTCTGTTTGTTTGGGATGACACTTCTCAAACAACATTTGATGCTCTAAAGCACACAATGACTCATACACCATTGTTACATCCCCCGAATTATAGTCAAGATTATTTTTTATACCTTGTTCCTTCTAACAGTACCATTGTTATGGTGCTCGTACAAGAGGATGATTTAAACGATGAACATGTGGTCTACTATTTGAGTAAGAGTCTATCTCCTACTGAAATCAAATATTCACATGTCGAGAAATTGGCATTGGTTTTTGTTCACGCTTTCCAACATTTTTGTCACTACATCTTACTGCGCAAAACCACCACTATTTTTTATTGTAACCCCATGCAACATATCTTGACTCGCCAAGTGTTAGGGGGGAAATACTCAAAATGGATTGTCATCCTACAAGATGTTGATTTGGAATTCGAAAAATCCAAATCTAAGAAATCTTTGGTCTTTGCTGAGATAATTTGTGACCTTCCCTCATCTTCATCTGAGAGTTTGACCGAAGAATCGATTCCTGATTAATCCCTTTTTCTTATCAACTCTTATGATCTGTGGTAAGGGGATATCATTGTCTATCTCCAAACCTAGACCTTTAGGCCTGATCTTTTCAGTACTAAACATTGTCATATACACTACCAAGCTCGCCAATACATCATTATTGGTGATACACTTTATCATCGTGGTGTCGATTCTATTTTTCAGTGGTGTTTAACACACTAGGAAGTTGAAAGAGCCCTTAATGAATGCCATGTTGGAGCATGTGGTGGTCATATGTTCAGGTATGCCACAACCCAAAAAATTCTATGAGTGGGATATTTGTGGCCATCATTATTTAAATATTGCATCCTTGCGGTCCAAAAATGTCATGCGTGCCAGATATACGATTGTAAGTTGCACACCCCTCCTACTCCTATTCACCTTGTAGTTTTCATTGGTCCATTTTCTAAATAGGGAATTGATTTCATGACATGTAACCCTCACTCGGTTGGGGGGCATGGGTACATTATTGTCGCGATAAACTATTTTACTAAATGGGTCGAGGCAATGCCCACATATAAAAATACTGGGAAAACTACAACTCTCTTCATTTTTAATCACATTATTACTCGATTCAGTGTGCCTCATGCCATTTTCACTAATCATGACACTTATTTTCACAATTATATGATGTCATAATTAACCACCAAGTTGGGTTTACAGCATGAAAACTCAACTCCTTACTATCCATAGGCCAATGGACAAGTCAAAGCTACCAACAAAGTTTTGTCAACTATGCTTCATAGGATGGTAGGGATTCACAAATCGAATTGGCATATGATATTTTTTTTGACATTATGGGCATATCAAACTTCGGTTAAAACAACGACGTGTTTTACGCATTTTAGTTGGTGTATGGACACGTTGCTTTCTAATACTTCAGCAGAGGAAGAACACCTTTTACATTTGACACAATTAGATGAAACTTGTCATGATGTCACCTTGACTAACGAAACACATAAAAAACATGTCAAAGCTCAATATGATAAAACCGTTAGACCTCATGTATTTTCTGAAGGTGACTTGGTCCTGCTATATGACCAGGATTGTGAAAACTTAGGAGCTGGAAAATTTGATCATATGTGGCATGGCCCTTACATTGTTAAACGTGTGTTAGAAAAAGGGGCTTATGAGCTGGTAGATTACGATGGATTTTCTTTGTGTGAACCCAGAAATGGGCATTATCTTGAAAGGTACTATGCTTAGAGTTATTCTACATAAGTGCTTTGTAAATATTGTAACATACTTTAGTGTGCTTTTGTTGCCTTTTTCATCGATTTTTCCCTATTGATTATCTTACATTGTGCTTGATTTGCAGATGTTAGCACCCATCTACCTTATGTTGGCTTTTCTAATGGTGCTACCCGCAGTACCCATAACCTTGCATCTGTCGCATGGGAAATCTACACACCCAGTGATGAGTTGATAAGTCTACACGATATATGCCTTGGACGTGCAATTAATAATATTGCGGAATATAATGTAGTGATTGAACTATTAACCAAAGCCATTTCCCTTGGTATTCACCGCTTAGTTGTCTGAATTAACTCTCAACTCATGGTACTGCAGTTAAGTAACATTTATTCTATCTGAAATCCTGCTCTTTTATGGGCATATTTAAGGGTTCTCCTCTTGGAACACGAATTTGATTATTTAGAATTTCATCATATTCCAAGAAGTCTAAATACATTGACAGACACTTTAGCTAATCATGTGTTATATATACATTTGCAACATCTGTAAATATCACATACACACTTTGCACTGAATAAAAGAAAAGTAGAAATCGCTTTATATTAAGGTTCCAAAAAGTTTACAAAATGGGTTGAGACAACACCAAGCCTATAGCTTTCATATTGATACATGTCGGTGATCAAAAAGACTAAAATAAATCCTAAACATGGTGCTCATGATAGCACACTACTTACTGAGCTACCCCCCAGAGCAGACGAGCTATATGTCCATAAACCATGTCATGTTATGTTGGTATTGACGCGGCAGGTCATCAATTTGAACGTCTGGAATGCTCATAGTCAGTCCCTTGAGGTTATGTTATATCTCCTCAAGCTCCTCTGTTCTCTCATGGTTTTGAGCCATGACAACACCTATCTCACCCCACCCCTATATTGGTGAGGCCCCATACGGTCTGGACGATCCAATATCTACATCTTGAAAGCCAAATTAGTCTCAATACACCCAAAAAAAATCAAAATTTAAAAATGGTTTATTTTTACCTGCTTCATTCGACTGATACCCCACGAGAAGGATCGGATCTAGATCTCCTTGGAAATCCATTCCTTCATAGGTGTAGTCCTATACCATGATGATTTGTTTCTTCATCCATTTGAAGAAATTCTCATCATAGGAGACTATGAGACCGCCACCATGGCGTGTCATCAGGTCCACCCACCTCTTCATTCGAGGCTCTCGTGGGTCGGGGTCTTCGTCTAACACCATAGACTATAAGCACAAAAGTGGAACTCTTTCCAAGAATAAAGAGACTAATATTAACACGTAACCAAATTGTTTCAGTTGACCTGTCTTACACTTTGTCAACTGATCTTTCATGATTTCAAGTAGTCCCTCACACCAACAAAACATTGTTGGAGCCATACAATCAACTACATATTGCATCTGAGGGTTGGTGCCCAAATGAGGAGTTGCACTTCCCTAAACTCAATTAATGGTGAATAAAATGGTTCTTAAAAAGAGGTCTCTCACATTTTTAATGGGAATCTTCCCACTACTTTTCCTTGTCCCAACAATGCAATGTTGTGCAATGTAATTGTTGGTCGTTTCGCCGCCTCCCCTGAATCCAAAAAGTGATATTCTCTCTCCTTGCCTTGAGAGCCCGGTTAAAAAGTAGAAGTATTTGATTTCGAAATCCAAATCGTGGACACCGACCTTGAACACTTGTTCATCGGGTTCTCGCATCTTTACCAAGAACTCTAAAACTTAACGTGAGCCCTCATTCCACGAATCTTGAAAATTTTTGCCAATCCACACCTTCAGAGAGACAACATAGTATTTGGGACATTAGTGACAATTTGATCTTCTAATTCGTGCTCTCTTTCTCTCCATTCTAACATTTTAACCGGTCAAAAGTTTGCAAACAACCAAGAAAGAATTTATTTATCAACCAAGAACCGGAATTTTCAAGCATCATGGATGTCACACTCTAAGTATTATACACATAGCGATAGTGTCACACTTCCCGATTGGGAAATACTACAACACTCTAGAGTGTCACAGTTCCTGATATCAGCAACCTGCGACACTGAGGAGGTGCATTTTAGGGCTCGCCCACAAGCTCAAAATCACCCAAAAACAACTTGAAATGACAGAAAATGACAATCAAATGAAAGAGGAAGAGAAGAGCTATTACATGGAGAAAACGAGAGTCTGAATCATCCATTTATATGCTCACAATCCTTGCCTGAAGTTTCAACCAAAAGAGAGATTTTTTCACTATGAAAGAAGTAAAAACACAATGGTGAAAAAGCAAATTACATTTGTTTATTTTAACCTAGTGAAGAATATCCCTTTTAATATATATATATATATATATATATATATATATATACCCACTTTAATGTAGTCCTTAATTGGTTGCTTTAATTATAAAACATGGTTGATGGTTTGTTCTAGATTATGTAGGTGACATATCATATTTGAGTCATACAGTTACGGTCAAACATGTTTTTTTATTGTTTTTTCCTGAAGAAAAATGAAAACTTTAAAAAATACTAAAACATTATAGAGTTTTTCTTTAAGCTCTTTTCGAAACCCTATAAATACGAAAATACTTTTGAGCGGACTTGCTTTCTTTCATGCTCATTAAAGAATTTGAAAGAGCATCTATTCAGTTTTAGTTTACCTCTTTTTCGGGCTGAGTATGATTAATTACGAAAAAAGGAATACTCTAGTCAATCATGGCTAGAAGAGTTCTCCTAGGTATTATTTTATACTTTTTGCGGGCTTGGGAGACTAAATTTACGAAAACGTTAACCCCCAGAGTTTTCTTTAAGTGTTTTTCAAACTTTCTAAACATGAAAAACCACCGATTTTACTATCTTTGGACTCATAAAATTTACATTGAAAGACCCATATGGGACCAAACTACTCATTCCTAGGGTTCATTAAAAATACTTCCAAGGATGAGCTTATAGTACAAGCGTATGTTATCCTCCTCAAGCTTGTGTAAAAATAAAAAGGTACTCACCAGACATGGTGGGGGAAAATTGGGAAAATGAATTTATATGAAATACGTGTTAATATTTGAAAGCTAGTCGCTCTTGAACATGACACCCTTTCACTCCTTATGCCAAGGTTCGAAAATCCATTTGTCTCTTGTTGATCATATTACTCCATGAGTCTACACTTTGGTTTGTGATCCTCTTTTGAGTCAATGTTTCCAAGATAGTTTTCATGTCATCCATATGTTCAAGAGAAGTCCAGTTGAAAAGAAACCTTTTACAGTGTCGGTCATCCCCGAGTCAATCATACATCAATCCAGGCTTCATCTACTTCAAAAATTTGCACTTGTTTCATGTCGTTAATGGGGGATACATCAAGGCTCTTCTATGATGGACCACTTCCCATCGACTTCAACACATTATCTAGGAAGACAGTTTAGAAAATCTAAAGTACCTTGGAACTTGAATGCCTCAATGGCAATTTTCCTCTCCTTCGACGATAGGTTTTCATCAATGACCTTCTATCGAATGGTTCTATAGGTGTTTTACTTCAACTGATCTATTCACACTCAATAGGATGTACTTATGTACCTTAAGGGCCATTGTCATGATTGGTGGTTCCTTTCGCATCTGTTAACGGTAATCATCATTGACCGATAATCAGATGGTTTATACCATGTTCGACTTCAACATATTTATTCACATGGTTAGATTCATACTATGGCACAATGGAAATGAAGACCTTGGATCTTGTCAAATAGATCCAGGTTGTGATGGAGTATTTTGAGTATGTATTGTTGCATAGATCCAAAGTGTATGTTTCGTGTCTATGTTAAAAAAATTGAGTCTTTATAACATAGACCCACAATGTATTTTCGGTGGCTATGTTTAGATTTAAAACATTTTGGCATGGATCCACAGTGTAATTTGGTGGCCATGACCTATCATGCATGACATGGATCTTTGCATGTAAACATCTATGCTTGGAGTCATTTATATTCTCAGTATGGGAATGCCTACCTTAGAGATGATATTGTAATTCCTTGTTTGTTGTTGACAGGTCTCCAACTGATGAGCTCGTTGTTTCAATACCCACACGGCAAAGTATTTCAACTATCACACCTTCTAGCTTCATACTTTGGGGGGAATTCTATTACACAATATTTTATCGCAACTGACGATTTTCACTTATCCTATATCATTCAGAGCATACAAGCTATTGTTGATGAAGAAGAACCTTACTTTGAGAAAGGAAAGCATGAAAAAAGGGTTAAACATGTTATTGGGGCCTTTAAAGCCTTAATTTAGGAAAGTTTCACAGGTTTCATCACTGCATGGTGTGACACCCTCAAGTGTGCATGTTGCACCACTGCAGGGTGCGACAGTGTCTCGGGTTGCTCCACTACACAGTGTGACACTGCTTAAAAGAGGAGAAAATGATGAAATTCGAGAATATTCTAGAAGATAAGCTTCGAGATGAGGTGTTCTTTGATCATTTTGGATCTCACCCATACTCTTGATCTAAGGGGATCCTAACCTATCATCCTAACCTCCTCACCCCTTTCCTCTTCAATCTATAAAAAAAGGCTTCCCTCGTGAGGAAAGGTTAATATAAAATAGTGAATGAAGAATAATGATCGGTAGCTTTTGCTTCTGGTTTATTGTTAGAATATTGTTAGTAATTATTTGGCTTTGAGGAATTCAATCTTAGCTAAAGGAGTCAGTTGATGGTGATGGATTTCATGGATTCATTGTGGGTATTGGAGCAGTGAGCTTGTTGGAAGGAGCTTCACAACATCAAGGAATCTTTAGTTGTAATCTCTTTTCATTATCATTAATACAATAATATAGCTTATTTTCCACAAAGGTTATATTTATGATTATCTTTCTTGCATTTCTTCTTGATCATTTGCATAGGTTGTATCAAATTATTCTTGTTGTTTTCACCTTTATTGGCTTGTGTTTCTTGCAGGTTATCATACATAAGTGTCGTGACAAAACGGCTGGAAGATACAACTAGCGAGGACAACCATCGATTACAAGGTATTAATCCTTCTCTAATTGGTAATTTGATTATATCAACCTAGAGAAAGTTTTATGTTCTGTAGGTTTTGTTCTAGTCTTGGTTTCTGAGTCTAGGGAGATTATCCCATGTCCGCACAAAATGATTTGTCTAGTAACACTATGGATATAACAATACCCGACCACTGTAGAATGCAACTCCAAATCCATCCACCTCCAAAGATTACACCGAGAGAAAGTTAATTGTCATCTCTAGAATATACAACACCCCAAAAACCTCCAGAAAACCTCTTGACACCAGTTGGAATCTAACACTTACAACCCCCTTCACTGCAAGTTGTGGGCTGGTACCAATACTTACAAATAAGTCTAAGTCTATTTTTTAAAGACTAAGGAACACTAACCTAATTCTCGTCATATGTCGAGAAGCTCCATTTTCCACGAACCACACTTCAATGTCCTCAACCATTAGACAACCATTGCCTAAGGGACTAGTCAACAGAGAAAATTCCCTCTCGAATTTCTCTGCAAAATAAGCAACCTCAGCTGATGTTGACACCTCTAGTTCCCGATTCTTCTTCTTGTTGTTCGGACACCCACTAGCGTAGTGTCCAGTCTTGTGACATGCAAATAATCCCACTTTTCTCATGTCCTTCTTCTTCTCTTTTCTCTTTCCCACAAGAGAAACATCCTTCTCGTCTAAACCATCCACTCCCTTCTACTGAGACCCCTCCCAGATCTCCTCCTATGTAAAGGCATCCCACAATCTCCTCCAATTAGGGAGATTCTCTCTCCCCACCACACACTTCATGAAAACCTACCACTCCTTGGTGAATCCTTTGAGGGCTATACACACCAACTCTGAGTCTAGAATAACTTCTCCAACATCCTCCAATCCGTCCTTCACCTGTGAAACTTTGGTGAGATAGTAGGCCACACTCTCTCCCTTGGCCATCCTAGTACTATGGAGCTTGTCTCGAAGAGCCATTTTTTGGTTCTCCTTCTTTGCCTCATACAGATTCTTCAGTGCATCCCACATGTCCTTGGTTGTCGGCTTTTCAACCAAATGTTGATTGAGGTGGTCTCTGAATCCATCCAAAATGATTCTTTGAGCCCTTACTTCCTTCACTTCATGGATTTCCAAAGTAATGGGATCTAACGTAGGTACTGAAACGATGGTATTCACAAATGACCACAACTTGTTCTCCTTGAGAACACTTGTTATTCTCACCTTCCACTGCAAGTAGTTGGAGATCCCCTCCAACCAATCCTCATACGTGACACTGGAAGTCATCTTCGTCCAACTGGAAAAGAACCTTTCTTTCCCATCCTTCCAAGCAAATGCCCCAACAAGTCACGATTATTCCAAGTGCCAAACTTCCACTAAAATTCATAGCACCAGCTCTCATACCATGTAGAAAATATGAACTAAAACACTTAGTTAAATCTTGGTTTCAACCTCCAATATTACTAGGACTGTAATGTAGTAAAATACTAACATTATACAACAACATATGAGTAGAAACAAATTAACTAAGCCATCAACAACAAAATAATTATGAACAATAGACTAAATCACACATTTGGCACCATAAATTTTGGGCTATGTCCCTTGAAGAATACATAGGAAAAAATGGCATTTAAGGAGAAAATTTCTCTATCTAGCTCCAAGGAAAAATTAGAGGTTTACAACAGTAATAAAATCATCATGAAGTACATTGACTTATCTCATTCTCCAACAAAATATCTCTCTATAAAAACAGTGACAAACTTTGTCTTGGACAAAGTGCCATGGTTGTATGGCCTATACAACCCAGTATAGTCAACAAACAACGACAAAACAACCTAGAAAATCGTTCCAGGGAGTTGTTGTAAGATATAGTCCACTGTTGTCCAGAACATTCTTAGCAAAACCCCTTGGAAACCATGCCAAGCACCTGTTGCATGTATGCCTCGATTTTTGTTCCTCTATCTTGTTGTTTGGCTGGTAATCTTTGTTGTACAAACCTTCCTGTAGCAGTTGTACATACTATGTTGAGCTTGCTTCTTGATATGAGTTCCAATCCCTCTCCTAGGGATGCATTCCAACCTCCCTTGTTGTTGCTCTTCCCTCCAAGCAAAGAAACTTCTTTTGGAAGTCGTGCCTCTTCACATTCCCTCCAAATCTCCTCAAAATGTGTGCCCCTCTCTCCCTCGTGAGCTACCTTTATCCATTTTCAAAATGTAACTTCCCTAACCCTTCGTCTACCAGTGAGATTGACGGTTAAGATCTAATCTTGCCCTCATGAGATCGACGGTCGTGATGTAATCATTCGTTGAGGTCACTTGAGTAACTAAAGTGACACACAACCTCATAAAGTCACTTTTTACACATTAAAAATAAATAAAATCTCAACTTTATAAAACCACTTTATAAAAATAAAGTCACTAGGGAGAAATGTGCTCAGTCACTTCTGCATGTTGGGAGTCACCTCTGCAGAAGTGCCTCTAAGCTACCAAATCTAACAAGCACCAAAGGATTATACTCTGGGTGTTGTGTATCGGTTGAAGAGGAAGGTATCCAAATGATCGAACAAGTAACAAGGATGAGCCTAGATGAGGTATCAAAGAATAGGCTAGACCTTCCAACTCACCATGGAAGAATGCATGGCATAGAAGTGTGGTATTTTGGATTCAATGCAAGGATTGTTAGAAAAAACAGGACCGTGGAGCAATAAAATAAAACAAATGTAGAAACAAAACACAAAAGATACACAATACAATAGAGACACAGATTTATGTGGTTCACCCAATGTGGGCTACTTCCACCAGAGAAATTGCCAGGTCCTTCCTTTATTATTATCCAACAAATGAAGGGATACAACCTACAACAAACCCATTGTAACTTCCTCTTCTTTCTCTCACAGTCTCCTATCTCATAATACAATATTCGCTATGATACATAGCCGCAATACATTTCCCTCATAAGCGAGGGTTGCCTTCTAGGGCAAAAAACCCTAACATAACTTCTACCGTTAGATCTACGACCTTATAATGAACAGTCCAGATTTACAATGAAATTACAATATACTTTTACAAGGCAATTTTTCCTTCCGGGGCTTCGCCCCCGAACCCCCCGGACCCCGCAGAGGGGGTAACCCCCCTCTGCACTCCCCCGCATGGAAGAATGTACATACTTCTGGGGTGTAAATACTTCATGGGGTATAAACACAACTGAAAACATAAGACCTCTGAATTAGAAAGATAATCAGGCTCCACAACCAACAAGGATGCATTGTGTAGATTTGGCCATGGGTATTGGCACATAGGTTTATTTATTGGTAATGTTTGATTGCATTATGAAAGACTTGGTAAGAAGATAATGCATAACGAATGATGGTTTCATTCCATTTAATATGAATAATCGTTGGAAGTGATTGAATTTTCAGTAAGATACAATTATGAGATCATTTTGTGAGATGTTGTAAATGTTGTAATAAAAATATAATGTGCATAAATACTGACAATTTGTTTGGCTGAATGAAAGTTGAGAAAAAATGCAGGTATAATGGTCTTGGGTATGGAAATGGTGTAAGCCCATGAGGGAGACCGATACCTATTGTTGCAAGAGCCAAACAATTATGAGAGGGAATCTCATACTTGGGGAAAATTGATTGCCTATATGAAACATGTTTGAAAATTAGTAAGTGATATTGTTATGATGATGTCTCGCGGTGACTATATGTATGTGATACATATGAGATGATGGATATTGAGGTTGGAAATCTTGGGAAGAAGGCTACTAGTAGGACACTGGAACCGTATGATTGCCATAGGTTACAAACTGCTAGTGGAATTTTGGTAGTAAGTTGGCGCTTTCCATACATGTGAACACCTTGACAAATGATGGATCACCCAAGGAACTATATAGTAATGAAGGGGATGTCTGATCCTGGAGGATGAGTATAGCAAGTAAGATGCAACTTAAGAACACATATGGCATGGTGGTTGGAATCATGAGGGTGTGCCTTAAAGGATAGTGAGCTAAATTCGTGCATGCAACATCTTTGTGAAGCACATGATAGCCATACATATAAGTATTGGATTATGTTGCAAACTATTTTTTGAATACAAGATTACATTTTGGAGTCGAGAAATCCTATGAATATGATAATTGATGTGTGATAAGGGCTATAAAATGCATATTTTCTTAATGGACTCTATAGGAGAAATTGAAGAATGAAGACTCGAGTGAGTATTTAGAAAGAAGAGAACAAGAAGGAAACATAGCTCAATAATAGAGGCATGGGATAAGCAAAGTTTAGTGGAATTGTTGTATCTCAAAAGAAGGAAAGTGAATATGAAGGATGCAATGCAGGAGGCACATCTGCAACCATTCGAAGGTTTAGATTCCATTATCATAGCTGGAGTTCTTGGAGCCATAGCTCAGAGACTTCCTCTCTGACCTTGTGTTGGAGCCCTAGAGGGAAGTGATACAGCTTGAGGAACTGCGATGCAGATAAGGGGGTACACTTCCTTATGTTGTGCAAGTTGAGGAGAACAAGAGCCTCTTGGTTGGAATTGTTGTGGGAATTGGAAAATTGTGAAAATGGTTGCAATTGGAATTCCTAGAGTCACAACTCTAAGACTTCCTAGTCGATCTGTTTTGAAGCCCTAGAAGGAAGTGGTATAGCCTTAAGGACCGTAGATAAGAGAAGGGGGTACACTTCCTTGGGTTGCACAAACTGAGGGGAATGAGAGATTGTTGGTTGGAATTGTTGCAAGAATTATAAATACTAAAATCATTATGTATGGTTTTCAGGCCGGAGTGCCTATGTATATATGTTTGGGATAGAATTCATGTGTGACATTAGGCCAGAGAGCTTATATGCTCATTAAAGGTCAAAGAGCCTATCATTGTGATATTTATGTAGGCCTATATTCTATTGTGCACTGAGGACAGTGAAAAAATAAGGTGGAGGGGATGTAACATCCCTAGTTTAAATTCCCACAAATTATAATGTAATTGTGCAAATGTGATTTAGGTTGGTGAGTCGATATGTTTTGGGCCTAAGTGCTTGTATGGATTAATGCGGTCGAGGGATGATCTATGTAAATTGTGCACTTAATCATTAAGAAAAATAAATCATTGGCTGCGATATGAGAGGGATGGTAACGATGTGGGACCAATGATTCCACAAGAGAGGGGGATAAAGTGGGGTCCAATGGGTTACCCATTTATATCAATCAAAGCCATTTCATATTAATGTTTACCTCCTTTGAAATATCAAAACAAATATTGAATGATGTAAGAGTGGTAGGTGGGAAAATTCTTCTCACTAATTTATAACAACATGGGCTGAGTACAACAACTTTTTAGGAAATGTGAGCATCAAAATTGCATGAGAAGAAAACAAAATTCGAGTAGCTTTTTGGGATAGTTTTTACATGCTAGTTTTCATAAACAAGAGAGGAGTTGGGTGCTGGGAAAGAGCACAAACCATGCTATCCATGGAAAGGCAACTTGTTGGGCTAAGTTTGATGTTGAAAATTAGGATGGGTGTCTGTAACAACCAGAGAAAGTTATGAATTAATGCTGAGAATGAGGTTGTATTCCTATAATTGACATTTCTTGTTGAGGAAATGGATCAAGAGTCTCGAGAAGGTTGTTGTGAGCACTTCAAACTAACAATTAAGATATTTCTTGGCCATATATGTGCACTGGAGCCCTAGAGGGAATTGGGAAGGACCAAGGGATTATGTGGCAGAGAAGGGGGATCCCATTCCTTGGGTTGAGCAAGTTGAGGGGAAAGAGGGATTTTGGTTGTTGAGTGTGGAGAGTGCATATAAAATAGGGAAAAACCTCCTTGTGAATTCATAGCCCCAGCTCAGGGGTGGCTTGTTGTTGAGAGTAAATGAATAGAAAGCATATCGCTAGGAGGAACATCCCTTGCATGCAACCAGTTGATTTCTCCCATAAAAGATCATTTCTCTATTCCACCATGTAATCCGTTTAGAATGATGTGTCTATTGTATGGTTGAATTCATGAGTTTTTTTATAATTTATGTTAGATGCATTAGAAAATTAGGGCTTCTTTCCCCTTGCTTAATTTTATTTGCATTTAGGGTGTATTAATATGTTTTTAGCAGGAGGGTTCATTACATATACAATTCATTTCAGTTTCGAAATTATTTTATGTTTCTTTCATGTTTGCTTGAATACATTGACATGAACCCATTGCAAGACCACTTGCGGTGCAAAAGAATTGCAGGTTATTGGATTGTTGAAACCAAGAGATGTCTTCCTAGATCTGTTTAATCCATTATGCAAATAAGTGATTATGACTATTGAGCCTCCAATATATGACTTCTATTGCACAGAATGTGCATGCAGAACAATATCCTCATATGAAGCCACATTGTAATACATAATCCATAAAGCATATCAAGATTAACTACAATTTACCAAGGGCACTTGTTTAACAACTCTTTCGGTACTTACTCAAATATCTTTAGAATAACACAAGTAAGACATTTTAAAGACTAATTTCCTACTATGAACATTCAACATAAATGACACTTTCATAATTACAAAGACAACATCATCATCAATGTGAAAAAACTTTAACATGGTTCTTCGAAGATGTAAGTTAATCCGCAAATCAAAATTATTCACAACACATGTTTTTAGTTTGTTCACACTTTATCCGCTGCAAAGTACGTTTCTAGTCACCTTCTTGCCATGCATTATTTTTTTGCAAGACTTTTGCAATTACCTTCTTGGGTAGTTTTTTCCCATTTCTATAGAAATAGTTCCATCATTTCATTTTTTTTTATTTTTAAAAAAAAAAAAAAAAACTCTTCTTCGACCTTATAATATAGGAAATGCAATTGGCATACTGCTCTTTTTTGCCATGAATTAATGCCCATTACTTTACTAGCAATTTATTGTAAAAGTTTTTGGTGATTTTTTTTNTCATTTCATTTTATTTTTATTTAAAAAAAAAAAAAAAAACTCTTCTTCGACCTTATAATATAGGAAATGCAATTGGCATACTGCTCTTTTTTGCCATGAATTAATGCCCATTACTTTACTAGCAATTTATTGTAAAAGTTTTTGGTGATTTTTTTTATTTATTTTTATATATTTGGTAAACTCTTTTACATTGTACTTTTCTTTTGGAAGCTTTTTCAAAATCATGTTTATGATTACTAGATTTATAGTTTATGGCTTTTTACCGAGATTTATGAATCACATTGTCTACCTCAACCATTTTAGAGCTGTGATATGATTTTAAAGTTTGTTCTATTGACATAAATTCACATCTTTACACTTATCTTGAAGGTTTTCAAAATTGTTTTTTTTTAATTTTTAAAGTTGAATGCAACATAAATTATATATATATATATTGCATTTTTACACTTGACCTTGAAGGTTTTCAAAATTGGTTTTCTTGAATTTTCAAAGTTGAATGTAACATAAATTATATATATTGCATCTTTACACTCGACCTTGAAGGTTTTCAAAATTGGTTTTCTTGAATTTTCAAAGTTGAATGCAACATGAATTATATATATTGCATCTTTACACTTGACCTTGAAGGTTTTCAAAATTGGTTTTCTTGAATTTTCAAAGTTGAAGGCAACATAAATTATATATATTGCATCTTTACACTTGACCTTGAAGGTTTTCAAAATTGGTTTTCTTGAATTTTCAAAGTTGAATGCAACATAAATTATATATATTGCATTTAAATTTACTTATCTCATTTTACATTGCCTCTTTATCAATGTCGTGATATTGAACACAACTTCACTATGACTAGCTAAAGGCACAAGTTGAGAACTATGCGGAAATTCATAACATTTTCAAATTGCATCTTTATCTATATTATGTATTTGATGTTAGAATTGCTTTCAACATGCATCAATATATGTATGCATTTCCTTCCTTCTCTCGACATAGTAGTCCTATTTCCATATTTGGAATTGATTTCATTATGTTTTTAATTGTTAACTTTGCTTTTCATATAATTTGATATATTTTGATATATTGAGTTGTATTTTTTTTGAAATTTTGATATGTTTAAAATTGAATTTCTAATCATTATATATATGTTCTTTTAATATCTCAAATAATTAGATTTATAAATTGTTTTTGGAATTTTATTGAATTTCAAAGGATAATTTGAGAATGTTGTTTACTTAAGATTGTAATATATTTGTTAAATCACGTTAGTGCAATTGGTTTCGATGAGTGTTGTTTTACATGGTGATCTAGGTTTGAAATCCGTTGGGAGTAGACACCTAAAATCTAGCCAGCTAAGGGTTGGTGTGGCCCAGGCTGGGTGCGATCCCCGGGTGATTTTGATTACTTAGATGTCACTGGGTCGCGGTTTCTCAACCACAAACTACTCGTGCAGGTCACAGACATGCTAACAAACAAAAATAAAATTGCAATACATTTAGAGAACACCATCTGTGATATTAGATCATTTGATAAATTGAGTGCTTGTTTCTTTGACCATAAAGTTATAAATTAAGTTTTTGTATTTGCTACACATTATTTTTTTAAAGGTTAGAAAAACATACAAAAGTGTAATCTCGCTTATGTGGGTGATGGGAAATTTTGACAACAAATGAAAAAGTATTATGAGGTTCTATTAAAAAAAATTAATAGCAAAAGAATTGATCAACTACAATGTCCTGCTATGGTGCCAAGGTTCTTGGATAGAAATTGTAATTAGATGTTCTTATTTTCTAATATTATTATTTTCTCTACAAAATTCTTTCTTTTTGTTGCCCTCCTTAAAAATATAAGATGGTAAGCATTGCATTATACAATGTTTTTATTATTATTAAGCACATATGTTAAAAATCCCTAATCAAAAAAACATTGATTGCTTACAATGTCTAGTTATGGTGCCAAGGTTTTTGGATAAAAAATAAGCACATATGTTAAAAAACCTTAACAACAAAAGAATTAATCGCTTACAATGTCCAATTATAGTGCCAAGGTTCTTGGATATAAATTGTAATTAGATGTTCTTATTTTCTTATAGTATTATTTTCTCTGCTAAATTCTTTCTTTTTGTTGCTCTCCTTAAAAGTATAAGATGGTAAGCATTGCATTACACAATGCTTTCTTTTTTATTAAGAAAGTATGGTGTGCTTACAAGTTACAATGTCATACTTCATTTTAATTAATCTTTACTTTTTTTTTCCAATAAAAAATTTGCTCAATTATATTAGAAATATAATTTGTTTACATCTCCAAATCCATATCTAAGACCTATACAAAGAGAAAACTGACCAGAAAGTTCAAAAAGGAACTAAGACACAGACATATAATATGAAATAGTGTTCATAACAAAGAGATCACATGGATCTTCGACAAAATAGACAAAAAAGAAGTTGAAGCTGATATGCCAAAACTGGCTCAAGAATACATGATAAAAACCCCGAAACGATCTAAAGACTAGTGAAGATTGAGATGTCTCATGGGTCCTTCAGTGCCATTGGTCCAGAGATAATATGTAATTATGCCTTCTGGTTCTCTTAATGCCTGCTTTGATAGAAGATCTGCTTCCATATTAAATTCTCTAAAGATATGTTCAAAACTTTTTTAAGTCTTTGATTCTAGATTTCCAGCCCTCAATTGCACAATCATGGAGCCTTCCTCTGTTGGACAACCAATCAATTACAACTTTAGAATCACCCAGAACTTGAAGATGATGGAATGACAAATGTGATGCCAACAAGAGAGTAGCCCAAACACCCAGAAGTTATGCTCTTGTGTTTGTGTCTCCTCCACAATTAAAAACCCATCTAAAGACAGATAAGTTTGGAGTTTTTAAGACTCCTCCCGCTCCACAAATCGTGCCATCAAGCTGGGTCGCCCCATCGAACCATGCTATAGTTGTATTTTCGAGTTGAGGGATAAGAATGTCTCTCGGGGGTCTATCTTTAAGAGGTGCCAAGACTCTATTATGAAAAACCAAAGTCTTATAAATCACTGCGTGGATGGAGGGAGTAGTCTCCTCAAATAATGCTTTGTTCCGCTCTAACCAAATAAACCAACAAATGTAAGCATCTATCAAAGAAGGGACAATCTTATCTTCAAATCAATTCTTGAAGCAATCGGACAAAGTGTTCCCTTTCCAACTATTTTTATATCCCTGTCCAATAACCACTCTCTCCCAAACCGATTTGGTAAAGGTGCATTGTAGAAAAAGGTGATTAATCTTTTCAGTATCTTGTTTACAAAGGTAGCATCGACTTAGACCTTCTTAGCCTCTTAATTGAAGAGTATCCCAAGTTAGAATTTTTCTTCCCGTTGCCACCCATCCAAAAAGTTTGATTTTTAGTTGAATGTCCCACTTCGAGATGCACTGCCTCCATCCACCAATTTTTGACAGGCCCTTAGTTGAAATTAAATCCCAATAAATATTTTTTACTGGGAGACATCCAGAGTTATCTCCACCAATATACATCAGTTCATCTTCTAAATCCTATAAGTAGGTGCCAGAATAAAAAAAGAGCTCGTCTAAACTGGTCCCATTCTGTGGCTATGTCTCCAAAAAATCCCAACTCACTGTTGTTAAACCAATAAGAGGATGAGGGTTGACGGTCGGTAAGCCCCTTGGCCTGAGAGAGAGTGAAAATGTTCCAAAGTCTTAATGTTGACAGAAGATTAATAGAGAGAAAAGACTTTTCTCCCATCCCTAAGATCCTATCTTTACAAAGAGAAACGATTTGACCCGAGCCCGGATGCCAACTTAACCAATGAGTGATCAAGTGAACTGATTTCAATAGACCACTCCAGATTCTTGAGGTCGCCTTTTGATGGAAGGTTGGGGATCTAAACCATTTTTTAACAGTCACATGAGGGAGATGTTTATCCTTTATAACTCTAAGCCAGATTTTGTCATGCTTTAAAACTCGCCACAATGAATTTGCGGCCAAGGATTTATTAAAGTCAAAGATATTTCGAAGACCCCAACCTCCATATTTCTTTGGTAAAGTAAGATGTTCCCACTTGCAGAGGTGGTAGTGAGTTGATTCACTGTTTCCTTTCCAAAGAAAATTACACATCATTTTTCTCAGATTATTTAAGACAGAGAAGGGAATGGCCGCAAGTGACATCCAATAAATAGGTTGGCTTTCTAAAACATACTTTAATAAAGCGAAGCACCCTCTCATAGACAACCACCTATAACACCAATTATCAATCTTTTTTTCCATTTTTTTTAACAACCAACTCCAATCTTCAACTCGTTGCGGCCCGGTCTTAAGAAAATAACCAAGGTAATTGAAACCCATTTCTAGATTAGAGAAAGTATAAGGAAACATGGATTTGTAAGGAGTTAATTCCAGCTCCGACAAGCCTTCTTGGAGAAAAGTAGTCTTTTTTCCATTCACCTGTAACATTGATGCCAAGCAGAAGGATTTTACAATCTTATCAATCTCCCACCATTCCTTCAGAGTGGCTTTTGTCATAATAATCACATCATCAACAAACAAAATATGGAGAATATTTATAGTTCTGGAGACTTTGATACCAGTCAACTTCCCTTCCCGTTGAATTTCCTTTAATAACAGGCTTAGTTCTTCCATTACCAGAATAAAAGGCAAAGGAGATAATGGGCACCCTTGCCATAATCCTCTTCCACTTTTCAAGAAATCAGTGGTCTCTCCATTTAGTAAAACTGCAAAAGACGTGGAAACAACACAACTCAATCCAAATAGTCATCCTGATACCCAAACCAACTTGAATTAAGATCATCCTTAATAGGTCCCAATTTATGCAATCATAGGCCTTCTGTAGGTCCAGTTTTATAACTAAAGATTTTAATTTCTTTTTTTTTTTTAATGTTGTGGAGGCACTCATGTACTGTTCCAATGGCATCTTGGATCCGTCTACCTTGCAAAAACCCCAACTACTCCTCAGAAAGTTATCAGGACAGAATCAGATTTATACGATTTGTTATAATCTTTGAAATGACTTTATAACATAGCTTGCATAGAGAGATTGGTATGTAATCCCCAAAGGTGAGAGGCTTGTTCACTTTATGGATTAAGGCTAGGAAAGTTGAATTTAAGCCTCCAGAAATAATACCTTTTAATATCAATTCTTCTACCATATCTAGGAGATCCCCCCCAACTAGATCAAAGAACCGAATAAAAAACTCATATGTCCAGCCATCTAGCCCAGGACTCTTATCCACTTTCAAATTGGCTAAAACTTCTCTTAGTTCCCCCAATTTTATCAAAATATACAAGGCTTCATCTTCAGCTTCAGTTACCAGACTAGAGAAAAGACTGACCACTTTTACTTGATCACTTATAGAAGGAGTAGCTTGCTCTTTGAAAAAAAAATTAAAGTGTTTTACAACCTCTTCTTTTAATTTTTCCTGACCATTATGCAATAGCCCCGCATCATCTCTTATCTCCCAAACAAACTTGCGATTCCTCTTGAGATTCACAAAATTATGGAAAAAAATTGTGTTTTGATCACGACTGTGGATCCAGATTGCCCGATTGCGTTGTCTCCAGAGTTCTTCCTTTTCATTTAGTAACTTGTTCCTTTCTTGCTCCAGATCTTTTAATTGTGGTTCGTCCTCTGGTAAACTTGATCCATCTAGAAAATTTTATAGCAAGCATTTTATATCTTCCTCCAGCTTTCTAAGATGATAATTTTCCTTGATATTATTAACCTTTACCCACTGTTTCGTGCTTGCCTTTAAATCTTTAAGTTTCCATACCAATCTTTTTTGTTTACCATCTTCGCAAAGAAATTTTGGATCACTCCATAGATTCTGAACCATAACTATGAAATCCTGGTCCAAGAGCCATTGAGAATTTAACTTGAAAGGATAAGCCTTAAAAAGGGGGTTAATTTCCAACTGAAGAAGAACCGGAGCGTGATCCGATATGAACAGATATTCCACCCAAACCTGTAAATTCCAACCAAAGAAAGAAATTCTTCAGAGATGAAGAACCTGTCCAGTCTTTTTCCAATCAATTATGCACCAGAACGTCCATTTCACCAAGTGGGGACAACCTTCCTCGATTCAATGTTGATGAGATTATTATTTTGATAGTATGCTTTGAAAAAAATGGCCAAAGGCCCCAGATAGAAAGAACCTCCCCAAATCTCACCCGAGGATAAGGTCAAGTTGAGATCCCCTGCAATGATTAAATTTTTAAGAGATAACAAACCAAAATCTGCCAACAAGTTCCAAAAAAATTTCCGCTCCAAACAAGGACCATAGACATTTAGCAAGGAAATCTCCCTTTTTCTAGCTGTACAGACCCCTGTCAATAAAATCCCACCACAGGTAAGAAACGTAACTAGTTCATAGAAATTTGGGTCCCAAGTAACCAACAATCCACCTGAATTTCCAACCGAATTGACAACACAACTAAACCATGTCGGACTTAAAGCATGCATGAAAGTTCTGGCTTTTTCGAAGTGGACCAATGTTTCCTGAATAAAAACTATGTCAGGGTGTGTTCTATCCAGAACACGATGAACAGAGGCCAATTTTAATTTGCCTCCAGCCTTTCTAAGGTTGAGGGAGAGAAAGATCATTATTTTTCCCGTGCTAGGGCCTTCAATGCTCTAAGTGCCCCACCATCAGTGGCAGTGAGAGAGTTTGTTTCCAAAGATGACAAGGTTGCAGAATTTTTCTGGACACTCCTAGTCTTAACCGACGAGTGTTCTATACCCAGGCCCCTAGACCATGAGAACTCCTTCCCATCCCCTTCAGCATGAGAGTGCGAAGAGCTATCCTCCCCATCACTAGATGTAGGTTCTAGAACATATTTACCAAGATAAACGGGCAACTGAACAGTGGAGTTTTGATCACGAATAAAAGGTAATAAAGAGTTAAGGACTGCAATAAGAGAGGTTTCATCGTCGTCCAGTTCCTGATAGCCAGGTGGAGAAGAGGAAACTCCAACCAGAGGACAAAGGGACCTGAGAGAGTGATCCGAAGGACTAGGAACAATGTTTACCAAGGAATGAACCGTCGGAATAACCTTAACAAAAGACTCAACCTGACTATCAAGAGCAGTAAAAGAGTCAATCCCCGAAGGACAAACTGGCACAGAAACCTTAACCACCTGACGCTCATTACGAAAGCTAGTAGGAACACTACCACCCCTGTCAACTACAGAGGACACATCATCTTTGGTAGTGGCGAGATTTAGCCAATCAAAAGAATTCGGAGTATCTCGTTCCCACAATGACAAAGAAGAAAAAAGAGCAGGGTAATGTGTTTTTAACTTACCTGTCAACAAACCCATTGACTCTGTCTGGCTGGAGTCTTCCTGTGCCAAGTGTAAGGGCTCGTTACCGTAGAAACCAGTGTCCAAGGAAGAGTCAGGTAAACACAAAAACGTTATGAGACTTCAGGCTCATCTTCTTCAACAACGAAGCCTTTACAGTCACGCCTCAGGTGATTGGTGCTTTGGAAAAAACTACACCTAAAAGGAATGCCTAAGTAGTCCAGGTGTTGAAGTATGCGGCGACCCCTCCACTCGATCTCAATGACTTCTAGAAGCCCGAGATGGATATCCAATTGAACCAGGATTCTGCCAACTTTCCTAGAAGTTGCAAAAAGGGAAGCTCTATCAACCATGATGAACTTTCCAAGTGAGTTTATGATGGCCTGCAACGCTCGTTCATTGGGAAGTTGCAAATTTAATCCAGGTAAAAGAACCCACATATGTCTAAGACGGTCACCGGATAGAAAGCCACCCTCCAGCATTTTAACATAAGACTGCTACCTCCATTAACCCACCTATTCTCTAATATCAGCAAGGTGTCTTCCGACGAGGTACACACGAAATCAAACCAACCTTTAGATAAGTATAGGACTTCTGGAGTATATCCTAACAGGGGTGACCAGACTTGTTCAACCCAAATAGGAAGCATCACCTTGCACAAGTTCCCGTAGGAAAATATCCCAACCAAGCCACATAAAGACATTATGCACGTCTCCTCCAGACCTATATCAGACCCTAACACCATCCGCTTCACCACCTTATTAGATTTCCACTGTCTGCGACTTTTTCGTGGTGAAAGAACAATACTATCCACCTTTCTACGAGCACCTGAGAATCCAATAACTCTGTCTTCAGCTCTCAGACTGCTCACAACAGAGAGCTTCTTCACCTCTGGAAAGGAATTTGTCAGGCCCGGAAGGAAGTATGTGAAAGAGGGTGTTTCACGAGTAAATCTGCTAAGGGGACGCGTAGGGGTAGCAGACAGGGCATTGGAAGAATGAGTTAAGTTGTGTGTATGCTCCCCCAAGGTATCCACCTTTTGGAAAAGACCTTCCTCATGCCAAAGGCCTTCGTCAACCTTTCCCATTAACTCCCTTATGTCAGCATTAATACTCGCTAGTCGAGTAGGGGCCATTTGAAACCCACTTGGGTTCCACTAAAGAAAAAGCTCAGAATCCGAGAGACCAAACACCCCAGAAACCAAGAGAAGCATTAAAGGGATGGTAAATGAGGAACAGAGCTAGATTAACGAGAAAAATCCACCTGTAGTCCACCTAAAAGTTCCATTAGCAACATTAAAACCTCCCAGTTCCAGGACGGGAAAACCACAGTTTCCAAGAATAGTAATAAAGAGGGTAATAATAAGAGCAATGTTGGTTTAATAAAAAACACCACCTACCCGACTCCCGACTAACAGAGGGCCAATACTAAGGAGGAGGCCCAACTAAACTATAGAGGAGATAGAAAACTAGGAAAAAAAGGAAGAGCCCCCCCGAGAACAATAAACTACAAAAACTAAAACAATGGAGCAGTTGAATTGTAAGAAACAAGCACTAAAAGGAAAAGATAGCATGAAGAAAATTCCTCGATAGCGCAATCTCCATTAGCTAGTGCTCCAAAGTTACAGGTAGTCGGCCCTGGTTCTAAAAAGTGAATACTGTCAACCGCCATTTTTTCAAAAATCCCCACCATGACCAAAACCTTTTGTTGAACTGTCTTCAATTTTTTTTTTTAATCTTTACTTATTTGATAAGTGTGTGACATTCACATATTTTTCCATGAAAGTTTCGAATCTTCATAAGTTAATAATAGTGCAAGATCTAATGTTTTCTTTCTAATCAATGTGTTTATAAGCTTTGAGCTTTGTTTTACTATCGCTCTTGTGGTTGCACATTTGTTAGAACTTTACAACATGGATTAAGTTACCATGTCATCTTTGTGGGTTGATTAAAAAATACTTATTAAATGGTTTTTTTCTAAAAAAAAATTACAAAAACAATATATTTGTTTTTTTTTATAATAAATATTTAATATTTATTTTAATAATGAATATATTTTTTTATGAAAAAGTTAACATAATTTTTTTCTCTTTAAAATATTTTGTTGGAGGATGATTCAATTGCCAACTACAATAATAGCTACTGAATCTGAACTTATAGTCTATGGCCTCCTCACTTACAAAATGCCTTGGATAGATGGTTTAATTGATTGAGCTAACCCTTGAGGTCTTCTTTTTTCCCAAACAAAACTTTGTAAGAAAACTTAATGGATATTTCTTTACATTAATAGATAGCATCCCTAATTAAACTTTGTGTGTAAACTAGTGTGCTTAACCTAAGAGATTTGAACTGAAACCTAAATTATCAATATGCTCAACAACGTTGGCTTCAAGTGATAGAATTGATCCCTTAAGCTTTAATAACGATTATTTATTCTATTTTAACTTATAACATATTAAATGGAAATATTTTCACTACATTTCAATTTACGCTCATATATAAATTTATAGAGTAGATTTTAAATAAGATTGATAAATATTTTTAAGACAAAATAATAGAAATTAAATATTTACCATGTAAATACAAACATAAAACTATATAAACAACGTTAACAATGGTAAAAATATGGTTTTGCGATTGTCTCCACCTGGATTTAAACTAAATCAAAATCCTCTATGATTTTAGTGAACAAATATTCCTTATAAAACTTATATTTAAATTTATAACTTATAAATAAACTAGAATGAATAATTGTAAACTCGTTCTCCAAAGAGAGAACAAACTTACACAACCAAAATAATTTAAAATATAATAAAAATGTTGTATAAACGAATCAAACAAATTAATAATCAAGCATAAACAATATCAATCACTTTTTGGGTAATGCTTCTCATTTCATGCATGCCATTCGTCTCGCCCCAAAAACATAACATTAAAAAAAACATGATTTTTTTTTAAAGAAAATACGTAAGGGATAATTTATTACGTTTGGTTGGATAAAAAATGACACAAACGTCATATAAAAGTAAGTAAGAAAATATTATACATTATAAAAGTAGTATAATCGATAATCTAACTAAAGTTATAATTATAAAATATATTTAATAAAAGTAACAAGGTGGTAATGTCCTTACGCCTTTTATAGTATAATTATAAAAGTAGTATAATCGAGAATCTAATTAAAGTTATAATTATAAAATATATTTAAAAAAAGTTACAAGGTGGTAATGTCTTTACGCCCATGTCTAATAGATTTAATATAATTTAAAACATTTCTTATAGGTTTTTTTTTTTTTTAAATTACAATATGTTTAGTTAAAGCAAAATAATTAGCAACTATAGTATACACTCACATGACAATAAAGCATGGCATGTAAAATTGTTTTAAAAAGAATTTTACCAAATGAAATGATTTCTTAAACTTGTATTCTAGGTTATATTTTAGGTTAGTTTGGTAGTTAATGAGATATTATATAATCAATATTATGTTTAGTTAAAACAAAATAATTAGCAACTAAAGTATACACCCACATGACAATAAAGCATTGCATGTAAAATTGTTTTAAAAAGAATTTTACTAAATGAAATGATTTCTTAAACTTCTATTCTAGGTTATATTTTATGTTAGTTTGGTAATTAATGAGATATTATATAATCAATGTTGACATTAGTAACAAAGTTGTTTATAGATATCTTTTAAAAACGTTATAAAGTGATAATTGTTCAATTATTATCAAAGGTTAGAAAGTGATCATTTTTATTTTTTCATAAAATAAAATAAAATACATTAAGCATGTGCTGCATTTTTTAATATTGTCATCACAGTTAAGTTTTATAAACAAGTTTGAATCGAAATTGAAAAAGAAGGATAAAAATATGTTAATTAACTACATCACTTTAGAGTGGGATTGAAAACAAGTGTTGCATGGCAGATTGGAATGGGAGTGGGTTGTAAGTTGCAGTACAGGTTGTGACTCCGTTATTGTTGGGTGCAAAATGTATATGACGTAAGTGTTGGATGCAAAATGTATATCACGGAACAAGTTGGACATGAAAAATGAAAATTAAAAATAAATTTCACATTTATTATCATAAACAAAATCAAAATTCCAAAATTCCAAATTTACATTTAAAAACGTTAAAAATAATATTGAATACAATGTTATAATATTCTATAAATTACTCAGTCTCATGTATATGACTGAATTGTTGGGTGCAAAATGTATATGACGGAAGTGTTGGGTGCAAAATATATATCACGGAACAGGTTGGACATGAAAAATGAAACATGTGAACCCGCGACTCCGTAATTGTTGGGTGCAAAATGTATATGGCGGAAGTGTTGGGTGCAAAAGGTATATCACGAAACAAGCTTGACATGAAATATAAAAATAAAAATAAATTTCACCTTTATTATCATAAACAAAATCAAAATTCCAAATTTACATTTAAAAACGTTAAAAATAATATTGAATAAAATTTAAATAATTGTTTATACTATTCATTAACTAAAAAATGTTATAGCATTATATAAATTACTATAAATCTTGGTACAATGTTATAATATTCTATAAATTACTCAGTCTCGTGTATATGACGGAATTGTTGGGTGTAAAATGTATAAGACGGAAGTGTTGTGTGCAAAATGTATATCACGGAACAAGTTGGACATGAAAAATGAAAAATGTGAACCCTCGACTCCGTAATTGTTGGGTGCAAAATATATATGAGGGAAGTGTTGGGTGCAAAATGTATATCACGGAACAAACTGGACATGAAAAATGAAAATTAAAAATAAATTTCACCTTTATTATCATAAACAAAATCAAAATTTCAATATTCCAAATTTACATTTAAAAACGTTAAAAATAATATTGAATAAAATTTAAATATTTGTTTATACTATTCATTAAGTAAAAAGTTTATAGCATTATATAAATTACTATAAATCTTGATACAATGTTATAATATTATATAAATTACAATGTTATAATATTCTATAAATTACTCAGTCTCATGTATATGACGGAAGTGTTAGGTGCGAAGTGTATATCACGAAACAAGTTGGACATGAAAAATGAAAAATGTGAACCCGCTACTCCACCAACCAGTGACTCCGTAATTGTTGGGTGCAAAATGTATATGGCGGAAGTGTTGGGTGCAAAATGTATATCACGGAACAAGTTGGACATGAAAAATGAAAAATAAAAATAAATCTCACCTTTATTTTCATAAACAAAATCAAAATTCTAAAATTCCAAATTTACATTTAAAAACGTTAAAAATAATATTGAATAAAATTTAAATAATTGTTTATACTATTCATTAAGTAAAAAGTGTTATAGCATTATATAAATTACTATAAATCTTGGTACAATGTTATAATATTTTATAAATTACTCAGTTTCATGTATATGAAGGAATTGTTGGGTGCAAAATGTATATGACGGAAGTGTTGGGTGCAAAATGTATATCACGGAACACCCTAACATGAAAAATGAAAAATGTGAACTCGCTACTCCTCCAACCCGTGACTCAGTAATTGGAATAAATTTCACTTTTATTATCATAAACAAAATCCAAATTTACATTTAAAAACGTTAAAAATAATATTGAATAAAATTTAAATATTTGTTTATACTATTCATTAAGTAAAAAGTGTTATAGCATTATATAAATTACTATAAATCTTGGTACAGTGTTATAATATTCTATAAATTACTCAGTCTCATGTATATGACGGAATGGTTGGGTACAAAATGTATATGACGGAACAAGCTGGACATGAAAAATGAAAAATAAAAATAAATTTCACCTTTATTATCATAAACAAAATCAAATTCCAAAATTCCAAATTTACATTTAAAAACGTTAAAAATAATATTGAATGAAATTTAAATAATTGTTTATAATAATAATAATAATCTATTTTTAAGGTCACGGCCAAGCCAGCACACCAAATTTCCCAGCGATTTGACTGGTAAAGTCTACGAAGGTATACATACATGTTCTTAACCATTAGGCCCACTCAGGATGTATTTAGGCCCACTGTAAAAAGTGTTATAACATTATATAAATTACTATAAATTTTGGTACAATGTTATAATATTCTATAAATTACTCAGTCTCATGTATATGACAGAATTGTTGGGTGCAAAATGTATATGACGGAAGTGTTGGGTGCAAAATGTATATCACAGAACAGGCTGGACATGAAAAATGAAAAATGTGAAGTGGCTACTCGCCAACCCGCAACTATTAAACTTAGATACTAGGAACTTAGGTTGATGTACCAGACATTAATAATTTTTGATAAATTTCAAATAAAACTAATTCGGGAATACTAAATTTGCATGGATACCACATGTACTGCAACTTGCAACCCACACATTTACTCTCATTCCAACATCTACGCTACCATGGAGCACTTGTTATTATGTGATAATATTTTGTTAAATTTTATTCAATTAATTATTCAAATTTATTTTTATTTTTCATGTCCAGCTTCTTCGGTGATATACATGTTAAGTAAACATTTAAGGTTGTCAGAAACATTTAAGGCATGTTAGGTAAACATTTAAGGTTGTCAGAACCGTCCAAGGGCCTCACTCTGTGTAAACATTTAAGAAAGAATGTGAAAGAATGTGTGTGGCGGGCTTTAAGTATGTTAAGTACTTAATAATAATAATAAATAATCAAACCTTGGATACGCTAGCATATCAAACATTGGAATAAATTTAGCTAGCAGAAAATGCTAAGACAAACATTCGAACTAATGCTAGCATTAATTCACCTTCAAGAAATGCATAAAAAAATATATGATTCAAAAAGACCGTATACGATAAAAAAGTTTGGATATATTAACATATAAAACATTGGGAATAGAAGCCGACAATAAGACCTCCAATCTATCAGATCATGACATATATGGTACTTTTTATTATATAAAAATCAATGTTTTTTGTTCCCTACTTCCAACATTAGATATTATGCAAATATTTGCAGTCAACGGACAAACTAATACTAAGTCAACGAATTATCGATCGCTATAGTCCCTCTATGCTTAAGGCAGAAATCTTAACTTTCCATTTCAAAAGTTAACCAATAACATTATAAAATGTTTTAAGAATATTTTATTATTAATAATAATATATTTATTAAAAACCACAATTATTATATATTAAAAATAGATTATTAATATTATTATTATATATATTATCAATTTAAATATTATTATTTTAATAATAATATAAAAATTGAAATCATAAAATAATTTCAAATTTCAAAATTATAAGACTTAAACTTACAATAATTTAAAAAAATAGCATTTATACCACCTTTGGAAACAATTCATATTCCATAATATATTTACAATTGTCATTAGATGACTATATCATTTATAACTATTACTTTTTTAAGAAAAATAAGTGACCATTTAGATTTGAAAAAACAATTGAAAAACTCATGTATTCATTATTTACGAGGCTAATAAAACTAAAATGGTAAATGAACACATATATAGTAGGGACAAGAATGTTTTATAGCAATTGCTTGTCTTATTTATTAGTTCCGGGCCAAAGCGGGATTATAGCAATGAGACTATAACAATGAGTTTGTTATTGATTTGACATTAATTGTTATTGATTTGACATAAATTTTCATTGACTTAAAAAAGTTTCATGGGAAACCTAATATTCTATATAAGAAATACATTTTTTTATTTTTAAATTTATAAAATAACTTATATTTTTAAATTGTTATTGGTTGAAAAATTTGAGGTGTTATTATGACTTTCAAGTTGTTCAAACATTTAAATTGGCAACTAATGTATCTTGTGCAAAGTTATACATTAAACATTGATTTATTTTATTTTTTTATAAATATTCAAAAATATTTATTTGACATTTCATTGATTGTTCAATTCGAAGCGTTATTGTAGGGTTTCACCCATTCGGCCCCCCTTACTCCAACCAACCATTTAGTTTAACGTAGCCGTGATCCTCTTGCATTGTTATTGGTAGCTGTGATCCTCTTGCATTGTCATTGGCCGTTGTGTGATCTGAATATATTAAATTTCTATATTCCGTTGACAAATTTGTTGGGTGGATACCTTTAATACAAAAATTATTGCACCAGGCTATATTTTGTTTGTTAGCATTTTCACCGTGTAAACTTTTGTTTTCATTTTATAAGTTGAATGATGTGCACATAAATTTAAAAAATTAGTGATATGCAAATCTTCTTAAGAAGGGCGTTATACTATTGCCGCTATTTGGATGTCTTTTAACAATCTGATTAAATAAACATTAATTAACCACTAGTTACCACATGTCAAAGATCTACTTAAAAATACTTGATTAGAAATTCAATTATCCTATGTCGTGACCTAAAGTCATATTCAATTATCCCATGTTGTGATTTAATCATTTATAAAATATTTATCTATATAGAACATTAATTATGTTTGGGTTTTTAGTGGTTAATATCAGTAGATTTGTTTGGGTTTATTAATTATTTTAGAGTTTAATTGTTATTAGTACCCAAAGTAGGACTATAGCAATGAGTTTGCTATTGATTTGACATAAATTTCCATTGACTTAAAAAAATTCCATGGGAAACTTAAAATTCATTTTTTATTTTTTTATTTTTTAATCTATAAAATAACTTATATTTTTAAATTGTTATTAGTTGAAAAGTTTGAGGTGTTATTGTGGCCTTCACCTCATTCAAGAATTTAAATTGACAACTATTGTATCTTGTGCAAAGTTATACATTAAACATTGATTTCAATTTGAAGTATTATTGGCATAACTAAATATACTGGAAAAAGTTAATTAAAAAAAAAAAAAAAAACTTTACTGCCGTAATTATATTATGTAAAAAAACTAAACTAAAATTAATCTTAACTAAATATGTTAATTAAAGTTACTTAAGAAACTATTTAATCTTTGAAAAAGTTTTAACTAAAAAACCATTTAATCTTTGGAATAGCTTTAACTAAAAAACCATTTAATCTTTGAAGAAACTTTAACTAATTAATTATTTGAGGTATAAAATTTAAGTGAAAGTGAGTGTCTTTGCAGCCTCTACTATCTCAGTTTCTATTGCGTTCTCTTTACCATACGCAATGTTGTCTTTGATATTGCATGCAAATAGAGTGGGCTCCTACCCTACAAGGGCTATGTGTTGTCTCAGAGACCTCAAATTAAAGCTCCTGATGTCTTTCCCATCAATGAGTAGAACCCCTTTCACTGTATCATAGAATATGTCCAATGATGGTGGACTTACCGCACCCGCTTCTCGCTCCTTCATTTTCAAATTTCGATCTTACCTGGTAGGGACTACACTGCCATGTAGCTCTTATTTCAAAAGCTTTAAAAACACTTTTAACCCATCTTTGAGTTTTTAAAGTATCTTATGTGTAAGTTTTTATTTAAAGACATAATTATAATTATGATTTTCAAATTGAAATGATTTAAAAATATCCCAATGTATAATCTTCTACCTATTAGTAATTTTAATTTTTGAGCTATTATGCAAGTTTTTTTCCCAACATTTTTTTTTGCAAATGTAGTTTCTTTTCAAGTGTCATGCAGTATTTGCAAAAGTCTAAAAAATAGAGGAGGTATGAGAGCATCCCAAGATAATATGAAGAGAATTGTGACTTTAACTCACTTGGGAATTGTCGTCGAGGAAGTAAGACACTCTAATGTCTAGAAATATTTTATGAGACATGATAGAATTTGGCTTAGAGTTTTCAAAGGAATGAAGCAAAAAATTGAGAGATGGTTAAAGCTTAAAGGAAATTAGAGATAAGGGAAGGGATGCATAATTCAAGAGGTAGCTAGGATAGCATAAGAGTTGCAAAGTTGTGGAAATTGGGGTTACACCAACCACCGTGTATTTATAGTAGTGGATCATAATAATGAGGGAGGGTCAAGTTAGTCTTGGTTGGAAATTATCAAGGAATATGCAACAATAATTATTAGAAAGTGGTAGAATGATGAGGTAGCTTGAGACAATGAAGGAAATTGTTGTAGCACTGAATGATGAGCATGGCTAACAAGGCAGACATAATACAATAATAATTATAATGAAAGAAAACATAAAATAGAATAGAATAATAAAATTAAACTTGGAATGGGATGCATAACTGAACATATTGAGGATAATACGTGGTAAAGTTCATGTAGATATGTATGGGTATGTATGATGTCGCACAATGGATAAACATGATATGTTGCTATGTATATAATGAATGTGGAATTATGACTAACTATGGTTGTTCCTAGTTGTATAATCGGATAAGAAGGAATGTTGTAGGAAGATTCTTGTCGAGTACTAGTGAAGGGATGTTGTGAGATCCCAAGAGACACTAACTAGACATGTAACATTAGATATGCTAACGACAACAATAAATGTATGAAACTAGTCATGCTAGCATAGCTTGTGTGCTAAAGGTAATTCATGTAAGAATTTCTTCAACCATGGTTTGATATCATAATTAATATGTTTATCATGTTTGAATGCATGCATGTGATTAATACCTATCTTAGGGTATAGTAGAGGTAGGAAGCCTTGGATGTGAAAATATATTTTACAATATTTTTCATGAAATCATACGATATACTACTTTTTAAGTTGTTTATGAGGTAATAACCAAGCCAAGTAAGGGCTTATATCTCTAATTGGAAAAGAATGCTAGGAGAAGTAAGCATGTGTTTAGGTATTACTAAATCCTACAATTGTCATGATGGATTGCATGACATGAATACATAGTATTCAATGTAACAAAAGGGTGCAATGAGAGATGCGAAGACCATGTGAATGTGCAGAAGTAGAGAATGTGAACGTGTACATTTGTGCTTATGGTTTATGTGGACCTTGCGCATACGTGAAACTACATTGTGAGAATACATATTTGTGCTAGAATTGCATATATGATAAATAGTATTTTATTGCAGTCTTGATCAAGCCAATAATAACTCATAGATATAGCACCATCCTATAGCAGGATAACATAACCTTAGATGCTTGAGTATATAGTGTCCTTGAAGGAATATGTTTTGACAACCACTAAACAATCACACTTCGTATGATCCCAAAGCATAACACTAGATGATTCATATTACTAACCAAAATACTTTCAATAACAAGATCAACTTAATTGACTACAACCTAGGATATTCAACAATTGAGTACCATGTATGATCAAATATATACATATATTAAATAATATAAAAATACCTTAGTAACCATGGTGTATGCAAATAGATATCATTGATGTGTAACAACTAATCTCATCACAAAGTGACCTTTAGATAATTCCAAAAGAAGTAATACAATTTCCTTCCCCATAGTCTTAACATAGAACTTCATGGAATGGATCTTTGCTATATTCTTTAGTTTTATATAGTTTCCTAATTCCTTTCCAAATATTCCATTATACAACATTGGTATGGTTTATGTCCCCTTTTTCCACATCCATAGCATTTGAATTTTTTTTGGTTGTATTCAACATGCCTTATGTGATCTTATCCCTTTTCATCCTCTAGGTGGGATGCAAGATTAAATCCATTTCACCATCTCTCTTGGTTATTGATTTTATGATTGAACCTCCCACTCAACTTGTTCTTCCATTGGTTTTTTCCTCAACATAGCCTAGTTCTTTGTATTATCTTTGATAGAGTCTTTGGCATGAATTTTTGAACCTTGTCCCTAACATGATCTCCAAGTCTCCCAATGAATCTCCTAATTCAAGAATCTTCACTAAGTCCATAGGCATATTTTTGTAATTCCATGAAATTTCATTCTTACTCTTCCTTGGTCGTACTGCCTTATTTTAATGAGAAATAATCATCTTCTTTCTTGTGGTACTACAATTCACCGAGATGCTTATCTTAAAAATAGTTCTTGAACATACCCCACTCTATATGCTCCTTGTCCACTTTCTCTTTTGTTATGATCCAACGCCTTAAAAATGATAAGAAGTCAATGAATACATTCCACTTCGAGGCGGAAACCTACTTCTACAATATATCCAATTCAGAATACGATGCGAGATGAGATAAGATGATCCTAAGACCAAGTCTCCTTGGTGTGTGTGTGTGTGTGTGTGTGTGTGTGTGTATATATATATATATATATATAGGAGACAAATGATACAATTATAATGAAAGAGTACAATGAAGGGTTCTAGCCGACATACAAATATAACACTATAAATGTAATAATTCAATATCTAGGGCTTAATAGGGGGTTATGTACATAACATGGGGCTTTGTCTAAGGATTAACATGTCCCTCCTCTTCAAACAAGTGTTGTTCTCAACACTTGACAAACCATGGGTATTTATGCAAGAAGAACTCATCTTCCCATGTCACCTCTTCCACTGATAGGTTCTTCCATTTGACGAGGTACCATATAATTGCTCAATTTCTTAGCTGCTTAATCCTTGTTTCAAGGATTGTTTATGGTTCTAGTATGATTTTCCCTTCTTCATTAATCTCTGGTAAAATAGTTTGGACTAGGATCTTGTTGTCGGTGACCTTCTTTAAGTAAGAAACATGGAAGATCGGATGCACACATGAAGATGGAGGAAACTCCAATTTGTAAGCCATACTTCCAATCCTTTGCAAAACCTTATAAGGGTCATAATATTTGGATGTTGATTTATTGTCCTTCTTTTGTTGCCTAAGGGACATCTGTTTATATGGTTGTAGCCTCATAAATACTCAATCCCCACTTCAGATTCCCTTTCACTGCAATGTTGATCTGTTTGTTGTTTCATCCTATTTTGTGTTAAAACCAAGTTGTCCTTCAATAGTTTGAGAACCTTTTGTTGGTCCCCTATGTAGTCCTCCACTTCTTGAACCTTTTTATTCCTTTTCAGGGGTGATGTAATGGATGAAGGATGATATCCATAAAGTGCCATAAATGGGGACATTTTTTATGAAGTATGGAAGGATGTGCTGTACCACCATTCTGCCAAGGGAACCCACTTGACTCATTGTGTCTGTTTATTAGATGCAAAGCAATGAATATATGCTTTTAGACATTTGTTTATAATCTCATTTTTTCCATCAAATTGAGGATGGTAAGATGAGTTATGAGCCAATTGAGTACCCAAACAAGAAAATAATTTAGTCCAAAAGTTTATAGTGAAAATTGGATCTCTGTCACTTGCAGTAATATTGGGGACACCATGTAGCTTTTGAATTGTTTCCATAAATACTACAACTATTGTACTTGCTTTAAAAAGATGAGAAAGAGAGAAAAAATGGGCATACTTTGCCAATCGATCCACTTCTACCATGATGACAGTCTTTCCTTCGGATTTGGGTAAAAATGTAATAAAATCCATTGAAACTTCTTCCCAATATGACTTGGTATAGCTAATGGTTGAAAGAGACCCGACATCTTGATTGTCTCTCCATTATTCTATTGGCAGACCAAACATTCAAACACAAACTTTTGAACATCAGTTTTAAGACCTTCCTAGAAAAAATCCTTCTTGATCTTGTGGTACGTTTTTAAGAATCATGAATGTCCTCCTATAGGAACAATGTGAAATTCTAGAAGGACCTTATGTTTGAGTTGGGGATTCTTACATAAATATAGGCAATCATGATACCATAACAAATCATTCTTACATACAAAAGTATCTAATGAATTGGGGCCCTCTTATAGTTGTTGAATGATCTTGCATACCTCTTGATCTTGCTTACATTATATCCTTGCTTCTTCCACCTGATCAGATTGTGGAATAGAAATAACAAATAGTGAACCCTCTGTTTCTTCTTCTTTCCTTGAAAGGCTATCTGCCACAAAATTGTGTTTTCCTTTTTTGTCGATAATTTCAAAGTCATAACTTAACATCTTTGTTACTCATTTTTGTTGCTCTTCTGAAGATAATTGTTGCTCCAAGAAGTACTTCAAACTATCATTATATATCTTTAATTTGAAGGGTATTTCTATTAGGTAAGGGTATCATTTCTTAACTACATGTAGTATGGCCAATATTTCTTTTTCATAAATGGGTTTGAGCAAGATTTTTCCTTTAAGTTGGTTGTTTTCAAAGGCAATGGGCCCTTACTTCTTGCATTAAAACTACACCAATTCCATGGCCCGAGGCATCACACTCCACAATAAATGTTTTTGTGAAGTCAGGTGTGGAAAAGGAGGGAGTTGTATAGATAGCCTCCTTAAGACTTTCAAAATCTTTGGCTATTGCTTCAATCCAAGAAAATGCTTCCTTATTTGATAATGTTGTTAGAAGTGTTGTTATTTGACCATAGTTCTTGACAAACTTGCTGTAATAGCATGTAAATCCTAAGAATCCTTTGAGTTTCTTCAAAGTTTTGGGAACTGGCCATTCCCTCATAGCTTTAATTTTGTTAGGGTCCACTTTTACACCTTCATGAGATATAATATGACCCAAATATTCCACTTCTTGAGCCCCAAAGGCACACTTGGAAGGCTTTGCGTAAAGGTGTTTCTCTTCTAATAGTTGTAAAACTCTGTCAACATGTTGTACATGGTCTTCACCAAAAAATACTAACAAAATTTTTCTAAGTAGAGGCTTGAAAATAGAATTCATCAAGCTTTGAAATGTTGAAGGTGCATTAGTAAGTCCAAATGGCATAACCAAAAACCCATGATGGCCTTCATGTGTTCTAAAATTTGTTTTGAGAATGTCTTTCTGCCTCATTCATATTTGATGATATCCTACACAAAGATCCAACTTAGTAAAGAATTTTGCTTCGTGCAATTCATCTAATAATTCATCAATGGTAGGAATAGGAAACTTATCTTTGATGGTCATTTTGTTGAGTTGTCCATAATCTAGACACATACTCCATGAACCATCCTTTTTTGTAGCCATCGCCACTAGTGAAGAGAAAGAACTTTGGATTGGTTGAATGATGCCTACCTATAACATTTATTGGATCATACGCTCAATCTCACTCGTCTATTCTTATGGATACATGTAAGGCCTAATGTTGGGTGATACACTTCCTGGTTGCAAATGAATAACATAGTCACGATCTCGAGCACGTGGAAGACCCTTAGGAATTTGACCAAATACCTTGGAATGATTGTTGATAACTATTTGGAGATCTAATGGAGCAGAGGTATAGATGTTTGAACATCAAGTGAGCACAATTATGCAATTACACCATGGTGTCCCTTTTTGAGTGATTTTTTCATGTTATTATAGCTTATCACCTTAGATGGTTTCCCTTGGATACCTCTAAGCTCAATTTCCTTGCCATCCGAGGAAAATATCATGAAAAGATCTTGAAAATTAAGGGCCATTTTTCCAAGTGATTTTAACCATTGGACCCCTACTACAACATCAACACCACCCATTTGGATGGAAATCATGGGACTATCCAAAAAAATACTCCACCATGTTGAGCTTAATACTATGGCACTTCCCAAAACAATTCATGGTACCTCCATCTGCAATCATTACTTGAAATTTTGGTGCTAGATATACANTGAAAATTAAGGGCCATTTTTCCAAGTGATTTTAACCATTGGACCCCTACTACAACATCAACACCACCCATTTGGATGGCAATCATGGGACTATCCAAAAAAATACTCCACCATGTTGAGCTTAATACTATGGCACTTCCCAAAACAATTCATGGTACCTCCATCTGCAATCATTACTTGAAATTTTGGTGCTAGATATACAAAGCAACCGAGATCTTTTGCTAATTTGTAATTGATGAAATTATGGGTATTACCAGAATCAATCAATAATGTTACATTTTTCTTTTTGATGTATCCTTGTATCTTGAGGATTTGTGGAGTACAGATGTAGGCCAATGCATGACAACGTATTGTCGAAGTAATCTCTTCTAGATCAAGATCTTGTGATGGTTCCAACTCTTGATCTTCTTCCTCCTCACAGTCTATGTAAGATATATTTTTTTTCTCACCGCATTTATGCTCCTTGTTGTACTTGTTGCCACAATTGAAACATAGTTCCTTTGCACTTTTTTAATCCATTTGTTGAGGTGTCAACCTTGTCGGTTTATGAGAGGGAACATGGTGCTCTATAGAGTTATCATTGGCCACCCTTCTAGTAGCCATATTTTTGTTTTTCACTTTCCTTGCCATACTAAAAGGTTGCTCCGAGGATTTAGGTTTGTAGAGACACACCCCGTGTTGAATGTTCTCCTTTAAAGTGCCCATAAAGAGATCTAACAAATTATCCTCATGAATGTTCTTTACCCTGAGACTGAGATTTTGGAATTGTTGAATGTGCTCTATAATTGGACCTTTTTTCCGAAGATTTATCAATTAAATAAAGAATGTATTGCTCTTAATATCCCCACAACGTGATATCAATTCATCCGTAAAAATGGACCAAGAGATAATATAATTTTTTTTTCCTTCACAAAGCCATTGATATGACACAAATTGATCATTTTCTAAATACAAGGATGCAATATGTACCTTTTGTAATCTTGGCGTTTGGTGTAGATCAAAGAATTGCCCCATCTGGAATATTTGTGTTATAAGGTCTTTACCATCAAACTTACTCATATCAATATTTGGAATGAATTTGATCCGGATTTATGAGCGGAACGAAATGAATAACAGATTGAATACAATAACACAGAGATACAAAGAACAACAACAAATATCCAGTGAATAATAACTTTTATTGAATAAATAAAATAGGCTGAAATTGTAAAACTACATAACTGAAAACAACTTGCTTGAATGGTGGTAGTTATCTCTGAGAAGAGATGTGGTTGCTACGCACATCCATCTTAGCAGAATGATTACAATGAGGATCCATAGGCCTTTTTAACATTACTCATAAATGACTAAACCCTAGGCATCCAAAAGCCTAACCCTAGGAGATGAAATTCCAAAAGTTATGTGGGCCCCTATGGGTAAGATGGTACCTCAACTTCCCGGGATCGTAACTTTTGCATACGACCTCCATTTTAGGCTCGTGATAGCCCGTTGGAAAGGTCGTTTCGAGAAATATACATTATGTCGTCAAACTCTGACTCTGTCTATAATTTGAATATGGCAAGCCAAAAAACCATTGTTTAGGACCCCAAAACAACCCTAGAAGTACAGAAAGATGTGCTGACATGAAAACTTCCAAACTAAGCTAGTTGGATTAGGTGGGTGGCCACCAATATCCACCTGGAAGCTGTGTAGGGATTCAGACAAACCCGGAAGTGTAGAACCCACAATTACAAAGAATTATAGAAGAACGTTGAACTAAAATTGTCAAAAGGTGCCAATTGTAATAGGTGGGTGGCCACCAATATCCACCTGGATCAGTTCTCCCCCATTAGGAAGCAATGGTCTCCATTACGTTGAGTGCCCCCATCATGTGAGGAAATTTGTACTGAATTTGGATCTCAGTGAGCCACTTGCCTTGGTGTAGGAGTTTCCCTGCCTTGACAACCCGATAAAGTTGTATCCTCTGTTGGTGGTGTCCACTATATGATCAGTGGATGCCTATTCCATGCAGTCAGGGTTGAGATATGTTGGCGTCAACTATTTTGCGATCTCCGAGGTGTCCAATAATGGTGGAAAATATGTTTGGACGAGGTCCACATTGAACATTGGGTGCAAGCCAAGGAAGGGGGGAATGTTGAGCTATAAAGCATTGTCACCCACATCCTTGGTGATAGTGTAAGTCCCATAGTGAAGTAGACAGAGCTTCTGATGGGGCCCTGTAAGGTGTTCTTTCTGCAAATGTAACCAGACCTTGTCTACCACCTGAAATTTTTGTAGTACCTAGTGTTGATCATGGCGCTGCTTGTACTTAGCATTGGATTTCTGCAAAATCTCATGGACCTGTTGGCGGATGTGTTGAATCCGCTCAATGAATCTGATGGCTTTGTTGGCCTCAGATTGAACATGGGAAGAATATATATGTGTTGTTGCAAAGGGTAGTGCAACTTCAATGGAACCCAAGGGTTGGAATCCCATCCCCACCTGAAAGGGGCTATGGTTGGTGGAGCTATGGAGAGCCCTGATGTAGTTGTGTTGAACATAGGGAAGACATTAATCCCATGTACACGTATTCTTATATTTATACATGCACAAGATGTGCAAAATCATCCAATTGACGACCTTTGTTTTGCCATTGATTTAAGGGTGGAAGGAAGTGGATTTAGTGAGCTTGGTGTCCAACAGTGACCAGAGACTCAACCAAAATGTGTTGAGGAACTTGTTGTCCTGATCGAAGATGATGGTCTCTGGTATCCCAAAATGGGCCCACCCTCATTCGAAGAAGAGCTTGGCAGTATCTGTCATTGTGATGCTCTTCTTGCAGGCTGTGAGAATGGCCATCTTCGAAAATCGATCAACTACCACAAATACACAATCATTGCCTTGCTTAGTAGATGAAATTCCAGACATGTAATCCATCAATATGGATTCCCAAGTCCTCTCGAGAGTAGGAAGAGCGGTGTATAAGCCTTTCTTCTTGATGGTTGCCTTGGCAATGACACACACAGTAAAAGATTTGATATACTTGTTGACCTCCTATCAAAGTTTTGGCCAATAAAAATGTTTTTGTAGAATGGCCACAGTTTTCTCCATGACAAAATGTCTTGCCATTCGACTGTAGTGATCCTCCCAAATCATCTTTGCATGTTCGCTTGTAGGAACACAGAGATGGCCCAGATGGCATAACAGTTCATCCTGAATGTGAAAATCGGTGACATTTGTGCATGTATCCAAGAGCTAATATGTGGTGGCGAAGTCTGGATCTTGCTGATAAAGTTGGGGCCACTCAAATGCCTCATGCCCATAGGAATGGAGCACGGTGGTGAGTGCAGCCACAGAAGGTTGACTGAGGCAGTTAGCGACATGTTTTATGCTCCTTGTCTTATACTTGATGTTGAGATGGAACTACTATAGGTATGTGGACCACTTCTGATAGTGGTCATTCTGCAACTTCCCCTATATCTGTATGAACTGCAGAGGCTTGTGATCAGTGTGGATGATTGTCTCCTTTCCCAGAATTAATGTTTCCATTGATGACAGGCTTGTACAATGGAATATATTTCCTTGTCATAGGTGGGGTATTTCTGGATAGTATATGAGAGTGTATCACTATGGTATGCTACCGGATGATCGTGTTGAGTGAGAATCGTGCCTGCAACATAGTCGGATGCATCAATCTCAATCTTGAATGGTTGTTGTAGATTGGGTAAGGAGAGTACTGGAGCTGAGCACAAGCGATGCTTCAGATCATCAAATGCTCGTTGTTGTTCCTTCCCCCACACGAACTTTCCCCTGCCACAACCCTTGGTCACTTGGTTGAGGGCCCATGCAATATGGGAGAATCCCAAGATGAACCGTCGGTAGAAGTTGGCAAGTCCCAAGAAGCTTTGAATCTCGGTTAGTGTGCTCGGGGCTAGCCAGTCACAGATGAATTGGATCTTAGTTGGATCAACATGTACCCCATGCTCATCAACAATATAGCCCAAGTATTGGACCATATTCATGTCAAAGGAGCATTTTTCCAAGTTGGCATATAGCTTGTGTTGCTGCAGAGTGATCAAAACCTATTGAATATGCTGCATGTGCTCCTCCCAAGTTTTGTTGAAGATGAGGATGCCATCTAAATATACCACCACAAAAKATTTGGTGAAGGGTCTCAATACATCATCCATCAACCTCATGAAAGTGGTTGGTGCATTTTTTAAGCCAAAGGGCATGACCATCCATTCGAAGAGACCTTCTTTAGATTTGAATTTTGTCTTCCATGCATCAGTTGGTTCGATGGGAACCTGGTGATAGCCAGACTTTAGGTCAATCTTGGTGAAGAAATTTTCCCCCTTGATTTGGTCAATAAGGTCATCAATTCTAGGCATTGGGTAGTGGTTCCTAACTGTGATTTTTTCTAATGCTATGTAATCAATGCAGAGCCCCCAGGTCCCGTCTTTCTTTTGCACTAGCAGGATCAGGCTTCCTCAAGAGGAGGAGTTTGGTTTGATGTGCCCCTTTTGAAGCAACTCTTAGATATGACGCTTGATTTCGTCATTTTGCATCAACAAACGATGATAGATTGGTCAATTAGGAAAAGGTGCATCAGAGGTTAGATCAATTGGATGCTTGACTTGGCAATGCATCAGTATCCTTGTGGGTGAGGAGAAGATGTCTCTGTACTCTTCTACGATCTCATCCACTTGATTCTAATGCAAAGAGAGGCTCCATGTAGAGGCCATGGATGTGGCAACGACCTTCTGCTTACTGTGAGCAAGGATCACAAAGAAGATGAACTTCCTGGACTGTGAAATGACCTTAGTGCATTGCTTAGAAAACATTAAATAAATAGTGGTAAGTGGCACTACCTCTGGTATCCTGTACAATTGTCTACCCAAAGTAATAATAACATTGCAGGGTCTAAACTCATACATAGCATGTCGCTCCCACAAACATGGTTGTCCTAAAAGAACATCACAAACTTCAAGGGGAGAAATATCACACAATACCTCGTCTTTGAAAGGATTGATGTCGTAGGGAAGACAACATTGTTGGTTGACGCGAATATCTCTTCCTTGACAAAGCTAGCCGATGGTGTAGGGTTGTGGGTGTGGTGTCGTCGGCAGGGCCAGTCGCTTGATGACCTCTGTTGAGATCAGGTTCTTTTGATTGTTGCTATAAAAAATGAAATGAAGCAGAGGCCCCTTTACCCACATCTATGAGTGAAAAAGGTGTTCCCCTTCCTCTGGTTCTTCTGGTTGGTGTGGCTGAATTTTGGTGGTAGCGACAATGGCACTGGGTTCAACATCAATAATATGTTTCCCTAGTTTTGGATTTGATCCAGAGTCACAATATACCTCCAACTCAAAATATTTCATCTCATCCACTAGTGACTACTTGGAGCAACATTCTTTTGTGTTGTGCCAAGGGATTGAATGGTACTCACACCATTTTCCCCTGTCCTTCTTCGACTTCTCATTACCCTTCTTGTGTTGCAGCTTGGACTAGTTGTCTTGAGAGTGGCCATCTTTGCTCTATCCCTTGTTTTGTGGGTTGGGGATGCCTTTGCCCTGCTTCATTTGTGAGGATTTTGCAGATCCAAACTCTCGCCTCTTATGCTTAAATTTTTGCTCGATCTTGACAGCATATCTATAAGTCGTACCCAATGATGCGATGTCTAGAAACTCCATTTATGTTTGAATGTATCTATGCAAAAAACTGCTATATTTGAGCACCATATGTTTCTCAAAGTCTTTGATACCCAATTTGGTGCGCAGGGTATGGAAAATGTTGGTGAAATCTGGTACTATCTGGTCCCTTTCCTGATGTGGGGTGGTCCATCTTGTGTACTAGTCCTCGTAACTTTAAACAGGGTAGTATTGTTCTTTAATGGCATCCCTGAAGGAATCCCATGTGGGGGAGACCACAAATATTGCAGATTCCTCTATGGCCCTTTGCTTAGAGTAAGTATCCCACCAGTCCTTAACAGGGGGGATGGCCTTGAGGAGTGCAAAAGTAATCTTTTCCCTATTGAAAGAATTGTGGACCAAAAAATTCCCTTTGAGCAGATTCAACCATTTATCTACAACATCTGCATCTATCAGCCTTCAAATAATAGAATATCAAAATTTATGTGTACCTTGAAGGGGCTTGCATGGCTGCTTGATGAAGATTCGTCTCTTGTGGGCAGTCGTCAAAGGATCTGTGCAAAGTAGTCCATCCTTTCGTTCCTTTGTCACGCAAGGGATTCCTCGAGCAATATTTTAAAAGGATCTTATGCTCCATCTTCTTTATTTTCATCCCCCGTGGGTTATTTTCGGGCTCAACACAATCTATCTTGTAAAAGATCCACTTGTTCGAGTCCCAACTTCTTGTACCCAGATCTTGTCGGGGACATGCGCGAAGAAAAGCAAATGAAGAGCAGACCGTTATGATACCATTGATCCATATTTATGAGCAAAACAAAATGAATAACAGATTGAATACAATAACACATAGATACAAAGAACAACAATAGATATCCAGTGAACAATAACTTCTATTGAATAAATAAAATAGGTTGAAACTGTAAAACTACAAAATGAAAACAACTCGCTCGAATGGTGGTAGTTATCTCTGAGAAGAGATGTGGTTGCTACACGAATATGTCTGAGCAGAATGATTACAATGAGGCTCCAGAGGCCATTTTAACATTACTCATTAATTCCAAAACCCTAGGCATCGAAAAACCTAACCCTTGGATATGAAACACTAAAAGTTATGTGGGCCCCTATGGGTAAGTTGGTACCTCAACTTCTCGGGGTTGTAAATTTTGCATACGACCTCCGTTTTAGGCGCGTTATAGCCCGTTGGAAAGGTAATATGGTTTGAATCAATATTATGAGGATCTTTAGGTCAGGTAAGAGTCCTTTGCCCTCTGCGGAAGGGTTCATTGCCTCAAATATGCTCCCCTCAAATTTAAATAGATGGAACAATGAACATGTTGGGGTTTTGGGGTCTTCAGTGATATTAACCCATAACAGTAGCCCACCTTGTGCATCAGGCTAAAGCGCAGGAAGAAGAATAAGTGTATCGGGCATTCACAAGAAGACACTAGTTTCATATTAGGCGAAGACCTTTCCATGGATGAAGTTGTGGATATGGCAGACAAATATGTAGTAGGGAGAGCTTATGGCCGCCATTTTAGTGAGAAAACTCTTAAGGCATGGACGTATTCCAATTGGGGCTCGAATATCAACCCTCCTAATGATTTGGTTAATGCATTCAAGTTTCTTAAGGTGGATTTCCTCCCTTCTCTCCAGGATCTTTCTTTTCCTAATTTCTTATCTTTTAAGGAGCTCCCTCCTCTCTCATCCTCTCCCTTCCCTCACATCTCTAATTGATCCCTTCTCCCTACATATCCGCATGTCTCTCCTTCATCCTAGTCATCTGGGGAGTTTTTCATCGATGGATCATAGGAAAGGGCCATTCATTTTCATCTTCGAAATTGATATGTTATGGTTCCCACGACTAATGGAAGGTGACTTGGTCCCAACCCTGACTCTTTGAAGACAAAGAAGGGTCATGGACGCAGTTCTCATCTATCTAAGCCTCAATCTCGAGCATTAATTGACATCACTTTTGGGAGGCAACGGTCTATTTTTAGGGCTCTTAGAGCAGTGAATTCCCCTGAAGGGGTTCCTCCATGAAGTTTATCACCTTTAATTGTAGGGGTTTGGAGAGCCCCCAAAACAAATCTGCTCTTAAGTGGTTGGTTTCCCTCCACCATCCTGGTGTTCTTCTTCTTCAAGAAACATTAGTCGATGAGGTCACTGCGTCTCAAGAACTTACTTCTTTGTTCCTGGGTTGGCAGTTTATTGGTTTGGACGCAAAAGGTAGGCCGGGAGGTCTTGCGATTGGGTGGCTCTCCCATTCTATAGAGGTTTTGAACTCTTGGGCCATGGATTTTTGTATTGGGGTGGATATCCTTTTGGAAGGCGTGGGTTTGGAAGTTAGGATCCTCAATGTATATGGCCCTTACTATGAGAGGGTTCCCTTCTAGGAATCTTTGTTCGAAAATATTTTTCTTAAGGTTGAAAATCTCATCAGAGGTGGGGATTTCAACTTCTCTTTAGGGGAATCTAAAAGTTGGGGTCCAAATGCCCAACCTGATCACCAAGAAACATTGTTCAATCATCTACTAGTTGTGAATGGTATTTTAGATACTGTACCATTGAAGCTTCTTCCTACCTAGAGGAACTTGGGCAATGGGTATGCGCGGGTGGAAAAGAGATTAAACCGATTTTTTATCTCTGATAAAATGAAGATTCTCTCATTTCAGTTTCATCAATGGATTGGCAATGGGGGTGAGACAGATCAGTCATTGATGTGGTTAGAGATAGAAGGTGTCCCAAAGAAGCCCGTGTCACCTTTCAAATTCAATGCTTCCTAGTTATCCTATGATGGTTTTCAGAATCACTGGATCAGTTACGATGACAGTTCTAGTCAACCGACTGCAGTTCAATTTGTGACAAATCTCAAAAGGATTAAACTCTTAGCTATCCCTTGGGCTCATGAAATATATGATGATAAAGAATTAAGGCAAATTTAGGACCAGCTTGATATGATTTATTAATCTTCAGATTTGGGGTTTGTTTCAAATTCATCTCGAGAACATTTAAAGGCTCTTGAGTCTCATCAAAGGAAGTTGATGGATGAGAAGGAAGCGACATCAAGACTAAAAAGTTGGGCAATTTGGCTGGAAAAAGGGGTTGAGAATATAAAAAAATTTCAAGCTTACACCAAAGGACGAAAACTTGCAAACATCATTTGGAGTCTAAAGGATCAAAAAGGCAGCACAGTTTTATCTTTTGAAGGGCTTGCTCAATTGGGAAAAAATCATTTTCAGCTTCTTTTCAAAGTTGATCAGAGAGTGAATATCGCAAATATAGTCCGTTTGGATTTATTTTTTCTCGGATTTCTGAATGTGGAAGGAAATAGAGACCTATTTTCTGAACTCACCAAATATGAGTTGAAAGAAACGCTCCACAATGTTCAGAAAGACAAGAGTCTGGGCCAGTTGGTCGGTAGAATTCTATATCGACTTCTTTGAGCTTATTGGTGTTGATCTTCTGAAATTCATTGAGGAAACTTGAATCAATGGAAGAATTCATGCCACTTTCAACTCAAATTTTATTTCTCTCTTTCCAAAAACAGATGATCCCCAGTCCTTTGATGAGTGCAGGCCCTTATCTCTTTGTAATTGCATCTATAAAATTATTGCAAAAATAATTGCTCATTGGTTGAAACCTCTGTTATCATAATCATTTTCCCAAGAATGGTTTGGGTTTTTAGAAGGTCACCATATTCATGACACAATTGGAGTAATGTGGGAAGGTCACAAAAAATACTTTTGTTTATTCTTTGGCCACCGCAGCCTCAAGATTATCTCCTTTAGAAGACTATGAAGCCTCAAGGTTTGTAGTGGAACTTCTCTACAGACCGTCGGTGCCCAACAACATTTCTAACTGGAAAGTCTTTGAAGGGGATGAAAAAATTGTAAATTTCCCGACTAACCAGGAGAATTTTAAGGATTTGGCCATTGATGATGAAATATTCCAAGAACTACTCACAAAATCGAATCTCCATGAACAGAATAGGGGCACAGATCACCCCAATGGCAAACCAAAGTTTCACACAATACCAAAAGGAGTGGCTAATCTAGAAAATATTTTCGACCTAAGAGAAATATTTAAAGGGCCAAAAAATGCAAAAACAGGGAGCTCATGCCCTGTATACGAAACTATAAACCTAGGCACCCATGAGAACCCCAAGAATGTCAACCTAGGTAAGGAAGTATCCAAAGAAGACGGGAAGGATTATCTTAAACTATTTAAAGAAGATCAAGATATCTTTGCTTGGTCCTACCGAGAATTGAAAACGTATGATACTCTCATTATCCAGCATACGATCCCATTAAAATATGGAATAAAACCCTTCCAAAGGAAGCTTATAAAATACCACCCTTCTCTGGAACCCCTAATGTATCAAGAGTTGAAAAAGTTATTAGATGCTAATATTATCTTCCAGGTAAGACATTCTRCATGGGTAGCCAATCTGGTGCCTATTAAAAATAAGTCTGGAGAAATCCGTTTGTGTGTTGATTTTAGAAACCTTAACAAMGCATCGGAAAAATATAACTACCCAGTACCACCCATGGAACAACTCTTGCAGACAGTATCTRGATCTGAATTTTTTTTCGCTCCTAGACGATTTTTCGGGATATAACCAGGTCTTGGTTTCAGAAGATGATCGATTAAAAACTACCTTCTGAACCAAGTGGGGGACCTTTKCTTATAAACACATGCCTTTTGGGTTGATCAACGCAGGGGCAACCTTTCAGAGGGCAATGGATGTACCTTTTCGAGGATTGATTAACAAATGTGTGGTAGTCTATTTAGATTATGTAACAGTATACTCAAAAAATAAGGAAGACSACATTCAACATTTGAYTCAAATCTTTGAAAGGTGTAGGAAGTATGGAAGATTGATTAGGCCTTCCATGATCCAAAATGGATCCAGGAAKCCCTAAAAATCAAATTTCTCGGAATCAGACCAAACCAATGCCATTGTGTCCGTCTTGTCGCACTGATTCCAKCCATATAATTCTTTTCGCAAATGGACACCGTATGTGAAAGTTATTGCATTTTGATCGATTTCCCAAACATGCAAAAAGTCAAACTGGTCAAAGTCAACAGGTTGTATTATTGACATCAATAGTAAAATAGGTGATGTCAGCATGAATTCATCACGATATCAACAGGGACACATGGTAGCACGAGGAGGTGACATGTGTCACTCAATTTTGGCATTTTCAGGTTGAGTTGGACTAGTACGGAATTAACACGTGGTAGTGTACGGACGTGACACGTGGTAGTCTATACGTAACATGACCCAATGACAGGCTGACACATGGAAGTACGGAGGGTAGTTGGTTGTATGAATGTTGACTGGGCAGTACGGATGTTGACTGGGTAGGTGACTTGGCAGTACAGACGCTGACGTGGCACGACACGTTGTTGTACGACAGTGACGTGGCAAGTGATGCTGCAGCTGACTATGCATGTTGACTGGGTTACTGATTGAGTGCTGACTATACTGTATGGGTAATCACAGGATGACACATGGCCCAATCAGGATGATGAATTTGTCAATGTTGGCTAGGAAAACAAATTTCGTTGCGACTTCGTCGAGCTCAAATCCTCGACCTCTGCTTGGGCAATGGACTACACCAAATGCGCTAGCCACCTAGGCGCGTGTGGTTCTTATTTATACACATGGCCAAATATCTATTTAAATTGAATGGTGGTGTGGTTTTATGGCTAAGCCCTGGTCAGAGGGGACTAACGCAAGGCCACCTGGCACCCCACACGACCGGTGGTTAAGAACCAGGAGCTAGCACAAAAAGTTGGGCGCGTAGAGAATAAGGACCATGCCATATGGGCCATACCCACATGACAAGGACCTAAGGATAAGGGGCTAGTGCACCATCACTCAGTTTGTTAGTCACCATTATTTATGTGAAATCAAGATTTCAGAATCTAGTGGAATGTTAAATTGGTTTGGAAGCCTGATAAACTAGGAAAGGGGCTAAATATGGCAGGAGAGCTGAGTTAATCGGGACCGACGCATCATGGATCGTAAGTTCTCAAATATCAATGGTCGAGAACAATTTTGGGGGGCGAAACTGTGCGGGGTTTAATTTTGGAGAGCGGTCCCGAAATTTAAACCGCGGTTTTCTCTCTGGGATATGTGGCATCACCAGCTGCATTTTGGGGTGAAAAGTGAGTTGCCTCAAACCACTTTCTCACATCTCCAAAAAAGGAAAAGTATAAAAGGGAATTTAATCATTTATTTTATTCGATTATTATTTTGAACGTTGGACTGTTAGAACCTTGGCGCGACCCCCGTCTTTCACCTACAACTCAACAGTACGCTAACTCGACACACCAGTTCCACTCGTTTCAAGATATTCTTCATCACAACCATGGATCCCATCATAACCTCAGTAATAGAACAAGATCCTGTGGAAAATGAAGAAGCCCTAATTGACTAAGACTTAGATGTTTTTTTATATTGAAATCATTATTTCTCCTATCTCTGTGTTCAGAAGCAACATGTCCGATAAAGTAGGAAGATGTATATCGTTCCTTGAAGCAGTCCAGGCCACCATAGTCCCTTATGTTGTCGAAATCACTTTCTCGTTTCTCGAATTTATAGGTTGGTGCGTCGAACAATACTCCCATGAAGAAACAGTCATTTTGAATAAAGGAGGGTCCAAGGTCTTGTGTAGGGTAGAGAGTCTGTCAATTCGAGAGTCCCTCGTTATACCAAAGTATTTTTCCACAATTTCTAAACCTTTCAATGAAGAAAAGTTGATTAGGGTATATAGAGAATGTCCATCAGAGGTCTGAGATCTGTTTTTGCATACAATTATCAAGCCTGTAGATTTTTTAGTAGGTCCATCTTTGCCGATCAATGTAAATATAATGGCCATCGAAGTCCAATGGATTTGCTCTCTATTGAGTCAAGTTTTAGGTCTAGACAATGACAAATATGTGGTTGAAGTCATGCTCGGGTTCCTTTTGACTTTTTTTTAATTCAGATTCTGGTTTGCTAGTCTGTATCAGCTTTGATCAATTCCTAGCTAATAATATCCATAAACAGCTAGTGAATTTTCTCTCTCTAAGACATTTCAGATACTACACCTATCTGTTGAGAATTTTTCTGGAAACCAACAAGAGAGAATTTCCTGAAGCAACATTTGTGTCAACTGAATGTAAAAGGATTACATTACTTATCTTCATCAACAAAGTCATGTCCAGAGTTTATAGTTTGATCTTCAATACCATCTTACCTAGAGTTTTGAATGACATGAGTTATCTACAGCCAAACCTAGAGAACATAGTGGGGGATTGGGTACTATTAATTCACTCAACAATAATCTGGGTTTATGGTTGTCATGAATCCCCTTACCTATTGCCCATTTTTCTAACTCCTAGAATCTTTTCCCTTGAATTCATCGAGCAGAGAATTGTATCTGAGACAGAGCATTTCCTGAAATTGCACAAAGCCTCCAACCTCAAGTTCCCTTTTATCATTGGCCCCTTCATTGGCAAAGCTAGATCATGCTTATCTCACGTTCAACCAAAGCTCAAAGAGTTTGGTTTTGCACAACTACAGGGAAGAAGGTATGGTCCAGACTAAATCATATCCAAGAGAATATTGATGAACAAGCAGGCCCCTTATGAGCATGAACAGGTTGAAAATTTTGATAAACTGGAAAATCTAGAAGTATGTGTTGATATGGAAGCAATCTTGCAACCAATTCAAACACAGCAAGTGGAGGCAACCCTGCAACAAAGTCAAACACAAACAACTTCTCAGAAACTGATAATCAAAGTTCCTAAGATAAGTGTTTATAGAAAGAGAAGCAGTTCAGAGGCCATGGGCATCAGTGATCAACAAACTGCTCCTAAGAAGATGAAAGTTTCGCAGCCAACACAAATTGTGGATTTAGAAGAAGAAGAACCCAGAGAACAAGTAAATCTAGATATGGTGGAAAGTGGTACCAACACTGTAGAGGTTGATAAGGAAAGTAAACTCCAAAGTGAAGGTGGCTCAAGAACCTTTAGCAGCAAGAAATACATCTTTGATAAAACATCTGAGGCAGTTTATCAATCTAGAGAAGATTTGGAAAAACAATATGCTGAGAAGGGAAACACAGCTCTGGGTGAGATGAGGGATTTAGTCCCTGAAGTGGAAAATATTTCTCAGCATAAATCTTCTATATTCACAGTAAGAGATGTTGAAAAGAGGACCTTTAACAATGCAGTTGTAGATGAAGATAAAGTCTCTAAGATAAAGATAAGATATGACAACATAAGTGCTCCAAACAAGGTCAAATTCCATAAGCATATTGGTGAATTGTTGTATTATGGTGACTTGAGTTTAATCTTGAAGGATTCAAAACTATCATCTTATGCAATGAAATTGGAAGGATAGTTAAGGCAAGAAAAGGACTCTAGCAGAGCTTGGCAGACTCAGGTCAAGAGGTTGGAATCTGAAGGCCCCAAAGGGTTGAAATCGTCATTGGATGAGAAAGACAAATTAATTCAAAGTTTGAAGAATAAATTGAAAATGTCTGCTACAGAGCATCCACAAACAACAAAATTGGTTGCTCTAGAACAGGAAAAGGAAAAACTTCGTCAAGATACATTGGACTACAAGGCTAGGGTGTTGCAGCAAGAATAAGAAAAGGTGAAATGTTCACAACAACAGACAGAATTGCTAAACAAGGTTGTAGTTGTAGCTCCTGCTGCAGAAGTTGGGTCAAACGCTGAAGGACTTGTCCAGACTATGTCACAAGTTATCCTAAAAGAAATAGAAATCAAAGGGATGAAAGGATGCATAGAGAAACTGAAACAGGAAATGCAGGCAAAGGATGAAAGGATAACTCAATTTCAAAAGGAGAATGAAGTCTTGCAAGAAAGAATAAACAAATTGAAGATGAGGTTAAGAGGCAAAGGCATGTTGCAGGGGGCCAAGCATATCATCTGGGACTCTATAGCTGTTAAAGATGCCAAGTTCAAAGTATATATGAATTTCATTAATGATAAAGATAGTATAGCCATCACATCCAGAAGAAGGTGCATTGTTGTGAATGAAACTTTAGAAAAGAAATCATCAGAATGGGCCCATAATTCCATAAATCTACTCAACATTGTTCCTATTGCAAACCTTCAGACTATTGAGGTTAAAGATAGAACTACATTGATTATCCGGGCCAGGAGGGTTATTGCTAAGCATAAACTGTTGAAATCAGTCCAAACTAAAGCAACACAGATGGAACAGAGTGTACAGGAGTTCAAAGATTTGTTTGAAGAATTGTTTACCAAAGGACTTCCACCATTTTGGGATGGAAAGGGAAAGTTGTATGATCAGGAAGAATACAATGCTCGTTTGACTCAGTGCATAATGGATCATTCCAAGTTCGAAACCCTGGAGGAAAATCTGAAAGGAGTTACATTAGTTGAGCATCTGATTACAGACTTTGAAATTATGAATCGGTTCAAAGCAGTCAAGCTTGGGTTTCCAGTCATGTCATATGCTTCTTGCATTGACTTAGAAATTCTAATAAAGGAAATGACAGATTATGATATTCTTTTGACTTGCAATGGAAGGAAATAATTAGGTTGGGTAAGACAAAATGCAGTTTTCCAGGGCCCAATAGATGATGTCCAGATGTCACTAAAGATGGCAGATCATGTGGAAGACTAGAGCAGGGCAAGTGGCAAAGAAAGAGACTGACACACCAGAGGATCCAGAATCCACATCAAGAAACATTTTCTTGTTGATCATTGTAATCCGTTTCAAAAATGAAACCTTTCTTTGTAATCATTGTAATCGGTTTCAAAATCGAAACATTTCATTTTAATCATTGTAATCGGTTTCAAACCAAAGGAACTCAGCTTGTATAAATATTAGGAGTTCCAAATGTATTAGGGGTGGGCAGAAGTGTAAGGGCACGTTTTTAGCTATTTGGAACTTGCATGTAATTTTCTGAAGTTGAATAGAATGCACATGCAAATGTCCTGAAATTTCCATGAAAAGATTCTAATGGTGGTGGTGTGAGTTACGTCTTCTTTCTTTGTATGTATTTCCTGTGTGCTTAAATTCCATTTTCATTGTCTTCTATTTAAATTGGATAGTTAAATGCCCATAATTCATCTTGTGATGCTCTCGGCTGAAGCAATTTAAACCATGTTAAGTTCTTCCTAACTAAGACATAATTCATTTATTTAATGATCTGATATAGTTATATGTTTTTCCTTTCTTCTCACACTTTGCAAATAACAATTTATAACTCAAATTTATCACCTCATTTAGCCTTTATCCTCTGGAGAGTTCTACCAACCAATCAATGCTTCCATTCGTTTTCAGAATTTTGACTCCATAGCCCTAAGTGTCCCTCCCCTTCCTTGTCACCAAAATTATAAAAACCCCTTCAAAACAACAAAACCTAGCTTGTGATTTGTTAAAGAAAACTCATCAATGAAAGACCAAGTGACACAAGAGAGCCCTCTCTGAGCTGAGCAAGCTAGTACCAATCTCTAAAGTGGTTATTAGGTTACCTCTGTTGTTTGTTTTATTAGTCGAACAAATTTACAGAGTGATAACACATCATATGGCCACATGGACCATTCCCATATGCGCAGGAGCCCGAATAAAGGGGGTTGCGCCTGCATTTGCCCAAAATATGGGTTTTTTAACCATAATATATATATATATATATTTATGATTTTTATTCTATTTTTAATGGATTTTGCCCATTATTGGAGGATCTGGAGCCAGATTTTGGGAGGAAATAGGGAGGAGGACCCCAACTCAAAATCTATATAAACCAAAGGTTCTTACAAGCATGAGAGAGGTTCATATTAGCATAATGATGATGATTTTATGAAGCTTGAGGCCATTTTTATGCAGGGAAGCCATTGAGAAAACGAACTTTGTGGGCCAATTCTAGGAGCTACGCTCAACCTTTTTTAGTGTTGTCAGTTGTGTTGGATTCTTGAGGTCGAGAAGAACACGGCTAGACGAATTTGTGATCCTTTTGACACTTTTCTAATGTACTTTTTAAGCATTGAAGAGAAATAAAAAAGCCTCACCCACTGAGACAAAGGGCCAGAGACGTAGGTAATCTTGTTGAACTCTGTTAACAACTTTGTTGTAATGGTTTGTTACTTTTTGTGCTTATATTTTGATTTTCATTTCCTTATGATGGCTGCTATAATCTATCATTAAGTTCTTCTTCTTTCCTTAATTCTTATTTGGTAATTTTACTCATGCTACTTAACCAAGTCTTTAAAGATCAATTTTGGATCAATTGGTATCAGAGCAGGTTGACAATTGATTGTTTGAGTTTGTATGATTACCGTGGAAAAGTTGATTCGTGGTAAATGCAAGCTTGTAGAAGGGGATCCAAAGATTAGATTGAGAAAGAGGACTTCTCAAGATGAGGAGATGGCATAAGAAGAAGGCATGTCTCAGAATGAGATAGAGTTGCAAACGAATTTATTCTCCATATTTGAGATGGTAAAGGTCTTATATGAGGATTACTTGAGGCCTTTCGAAGGGGAATATTCCAAACAAGACAAAAGTGAAGAAGGAGAGGATCCTCCTAAAACTCCTCCTTCACCTCCTTCTTCTTCGTCATCTTATTATTCTTCAAGTACAAGTTCAAAATCCACTGCAAGAAAACATTCCTATAAACATAAACATGACATGCCTCTACTTAAGCTTGATGTGAAATTTGAATTTCCCATGTATGCTGGTGAAGTCAATGCTGAGAGACTTGATAACTAGGTCATACAGATGGAAGTTTATTGCAGTGTGCAACAAATCAAAGATGAGGAAACTCAAATAAAGTTGGCGTCGCTTCGTCTTGCAGGCACATCACTCATCTAGTGGCAAAGTAAGTTGCAAAATGGCACGCAACAAGTTGGTAATGTATTTCCATCATGGCGAGATTTTGTTGTTTCACTTAGAAAGCAATTTTATCCTTTGGGTTACAAGGAGAAAGATTTAATTGAATGACAAAGTATTGAACTAAGCAAAGGACAAATGGTGCAAGAATACACAGATGAATTTCATAAGATGGCATAATGTTAAATATTCCATTACATACCCAAGAAACTCTTATGAAGTATATAAGAGGTTTGTCTGCACATATTCGTAACACTATATTTATGTTTGGACCTACTAATCTTGATGAGGTTTATGTTCAAGCAACAAACATTGAAGCAAGGAAAACATGAGTTGGTGTATCAAGGGACTCGTCTTCGAGGAAAGAGGACAAAACAAAGGGGAATGGAAAGAAATCAAATTCAGCGACAAGAAAGGAAGAGAAACACTCTTGAAAGCATTGCAAGAAAGAAGGGCACGATGATGACCATTGCTGGCAATTGCACCCAGATAAGAGACCGAAGTGGTTCAAAGAGAGGAAAGGGAGGCAAACAATTGCAACAACAACACGACCAATAGACTTGGAATATGATTCAGGTGATGAGACTAAAATCACAGCAGTTGGTTTGACAGGTAAAATTGGTGATGGATATGATTCTAGAAGTAAGTTGTTTCACATAAGGGTGATAATGAAACATACTAAGATCGACACATTGATAAATAGTGGATCTCAATCTAACTTGATTTCAGAGGAAGTGGTTAAACAATTGGGATTGACAACTAAGGTACATCATAAACCTTACTCACTTAAATGGATAAGCAACAATCATAAATTGCACATAACAAAGCAATTCACTTTAAAGTTTGCAATTTCATCAAAGTTTGTGGATGAGGTAACGTGTGATGTGGTGCCACTCAATGAATGTGGAATGGTCTTAGGTAGCCCCTATTTGTATCATCGTAAAACAATCCTCTACACAGAACATAATCAATATCACTTAACTAAAGAAGGCAATGAATATGTTGTATATGCTCATCACATAAAAGTAAATCAATCTCTACAAACAATGGAACAATTAATGAAGGAATCTTATACAAGCAACACACCTATAATTGTGCCAAGTAAACAAATTGATCTTAAGGATGAACATGAGATGGTTGTAGAATGGAAGTTCAATCATACTTTGCTTCAAGATAAGCTAATGGCGTGCAAGCGAATCAAACATATTAGTTCATTTGCAGTCATATTTATGATGTTATCAATGCTAATGTTTTCAACATGGATGGTAGTGGCTTCAGTAAGATGTGAAAGAGTAAAAGTGGCTAACAATATGTTGTCAGTTGTCATGGTTGTTTTGCAATTGATTATGATGTGATAGGTGCATAGGACAGAGTATAAAGACAAAGGACAAGTGGGGTGGCCTATCCTGCACTTGATGACTGGTTAATACCCTTTTGGAGGACCAAAAGGTCTTAGTGGGGAGGCATGATCCAAAATGGATCCATGAAGGCCTAAAAATCAAAGTTCTCATAATCAGACAAAACCAACACCATTGTGCCCGACTCTTCGCATTGATTATGGCCATATAATTTTTTTCGCAAATGGACATTGTATGCGAAACTTATCGCGTTCTGATCGATTTCCCAAATAAGCAAAAAGTCAAATTGGTCAAAATCAACATGTCGTATTGTTGACGTCAGTAGTACGACAAGTGATGTCATGATGACATTAGTAGGTACACAGGGAAACACGAGGAGGTGACACGTGTCACTCGATTTTGGCATTTTCAAAATATGTTGGACCAGTACATAATTAACACGTGGCAGTGTACAGACGTGGCACGTGGCAGTCTGTACGTGACGTGGCCCAATGACAGGATGACACATGGCAGTATGAATGACATGTGGTTGTACGGATGTTGATGTGGTAAGGTGACTGGGTAGTATGGATGCTGACATGGCAGTTGAGTGGGCAGGTGACTTGGTAGTATGGATGTTGACGTGACACGACACGTGGCTCTACGAAAAATGATGTGGCAACTGACTATGCATGTTGACTGGGTTATCGACTGTATCGTACAAAATAATCACAGGGTGACACATGGCCCATTCAGAGGGTGGCATGTTGCACCCCGGATTTTGCCAATGTTGGATAGGCAAAAAAAAATTGGTTGCGACTTCATCGGGCTCGAACCCCCGACCTCTGCATGGGCAACAAACTACACCAAATGCATTGGCCACCTAGGCGTGTGTGGTTCGTATTTATACACATGGCCGAATATCTATTTAAATTGAATGGGTGCATGGTTTTAGGGCTAAGCCCCGGTCGAAGGGGGCAGCACGAGGCAACTTGGCGCCCCACACGACTGGTGGCTAAGAACCAAGAGAAAGTACATCAGGAGGGGCGCGTGGAGAGTAAGGACCAAGACACATGGGACATACCCACATGACCAGGACCTAAGGATAAGGGGCCAGTGTGCCAGCACTCATCCTATGGCCACCTGGACTAATCCCATATGCCCAGGAGCCTGGAGAAAGGGGGTTTCACCTGCATTTTCCCAAATATGGGTTTTTTAACCATATTATATATATTTTTATGATTTTTATGTTGTTTTTAATGGATTTTGCCCATTATTGGAGGATCTGGAGCCCGAGTTAAGGCCAGATTTTGGGAGGAGGACCCCAACTAAAAATATATATAAACCAGAGGTTCTTAGCAGCAAGAGAGAGGTTCAAATTGGCAGAATGATGATGAGTTTATGAATCTTGAGGGCATTTTTATGCAGGGAAGTGATTGAGGAAGCAAACTTTCCAGACCAATTCCAGGAGCTACACTCAACTTTTTTAAGTGTCGCCAGTTGTGTTGGACTCTTGAGGTCGAGAATAACACAACCAGACTATTTTGTAATCCTTTTAACACTTTTCTAATGTACTTTTGAAGCATTGAAGAGAAATAAGAAAGCCTCACCCATTGAGACAAAGGCCGGAGATGTAGGCAGTCTTGTCGAACTTCGTTAACAACTTTCTTGTTTTTTGTGCTTATATTCTGATTTTCATTTCCTTGTGATGGTTGATATAATCTCTCATTAAGTTCTTCTTCTTTCCTTAATTCCTAATTGGTAATTGAACACATGCTTACAACTTAACCAAGTCTTTAAAGATCAATTTTGGATCACAACTCTTGCAGACAATATCTTGCTCTGAAATATTTTTGCTCCTAGATGGTTTTTCGGGATAACCAGATCTTGGTTTCAGAAGATGATCGATTAAAAACTACCTTCCGAACCAAGTGGGGGACCTTTTCTTATAAACACATGCCTTTTGGGTTGATCAATGCACAAGCAACTTTTCAGAGGGCAATGGACGTAGATTTTTTAGGATTGATTAACAAATGTTTGGTAGTCTTTTTATATGATGTAACAACATACTTAAAAAATAAGGAAGACCACATTCAACATTTGACTTAGAGCTTTGAAAGGTGTTGGAAGTATGGAATATCTTTGAACCCTAAGAAGACCATATTCGGTGTAGAGGAAGGAAAATTGTTAGGTCATATCATATCTCGGGAAGGAATCAACATCGACCCTAAGTGGATCAAAGTGATAGCTCAACTTCCTTTGCCTCGCAATAAAAAGGCCATGTAATCTTTTTTTGGGAAGATCAACTTTGTGAGAAAATTTACTCTTGACTTTGTTGAAACTGTTAAACCTTTACAAAAAATTATTCACAAAAATGCAGAGTTAAAATGGGATGAAGAAAGGAGAGAAGCTTTCAATAACATCAAAACTCTCATCTCCCAAGCACTAGTGTTGCGAAGCCCTGACTTTAGCAAAGAGAATCCTTATACATACCTCCTGGGCAAGAATCTTGGTATGGAAACTTGTTTTATCTCCAGCATCATGGAACTTGTCCATAAAACCTAAACCCTAGAGAAAGGAGAGCTCTCAGGCTAAAATCCGATCAATATCGCCTCATAAATTATGTGCTTTTCCACGTAAACTAAAATGGAGTAGTCCTTAGATGTCTTGAACATAATGATGCAGAAAAGGTACTCAAAGAACTCCATGATGGCTCGACAGATGAACATTTTACAGGAGAAACCACGGCTCACAAAATATTAAGGGTTGGTTATTATTGGCCAACTTTGTTCAGAGACGCTCATGCATATGCCATGAAATGTAAATCTTGTCAAATGAGCACCAGTAGCGAAAAGAGACCAGACGTTCTGCTCCAATTGGTGACCACATCTAGACCTTTTGAGCAATGGGGAATATATGTCATCAGAGAAATTACTCCAAATTCTTCTAAACAAAATAAGTATATCTTAACTACTACATATTATTTCACAAGGTGGACAGAGGCTATCCCTCTTACGCACATTAATGAAAAGGTAGTGATCCAATTTTCAGAACAACACCTAATAATAAGGTTTGGGATGCCTTATGTCCTCGTCTTTGACAATGTTGCCTATTTTTTTTCCACACGCATGACAAAATTCTCCCTCAATAAAGGGATCATAATAAGATATTCTGCAAACTATTGTCCGCAAGGGAATGGAGTAGCAGAGTCAACTAATAAAAATCTGGTGTGAATCTTAAAAAAGACAGTTGTTGAAAATCAAATAAATTGGCATAATTTACTTCATAATGCTCTATGGGCCGATAGAGTGACACTTAAAGAAGCCATAGGAAACTCTCCATACTTTCTGGTATATGGGAAAAAATTCGTTCTCCCAAACAGATTGTACCTTCCATCTTTATAGCTTGCCCAGACATCAAGAGGTCAGCTCTCATCCACTCTACAACAAAGTATTGATACCCTTCTCATGTTGGATGTGTTAGATTTTCAATGAGCTATGGCTCATGTATTCTCTTTTAAATTGTATGTTAACTATTACTTGAACCATAACTACTACAGCAAACCAAGATCACAAGAAGAATAACCATGCACAAGTACACAAGAAGTATCTTAGGAAACCCTTCTCAACAAGGGAAGAAAATCCACCCAATCCTTTGCTATATTCCTCCAGAGAAATACCTCCCACACGATCACCAAACCTAGCACACAAGAGGGTGTTGCAATTCTCATAATTTCATACCACAACTTCTGAAATCATGAGATGACACAATGATAAGTGTGTTTCCTCAATGGGGATTCACCTTTATTTATATAAGACTTGTCACATCAAATGATGTGTTTATTGACACAATAGGGTCGACCTCAATAACTCAAAATATAATTAATAATTATCATATTAATTATCTTTTAGATTAATTATTAATTATCTTTTACATTATTTATCTTTTACATTAAGGTGGGGCCAACCTGTACCCTTTACATTACAAATAGGGTTACAGGTAAGTCTGACTCTTGAACAATATAGCAAGGGATCTCATACACCCACTAGTGCTCAGCCACTAGGGTCACATCCATAGGGATGACCATATCTCTATCTCACTGTGTCTCATAGGAGAACCACACTCACTAGTGCTCAACCACTAGGATCACGTTCACTTGTGCTCATCCACAGGCACATCCACTCAACAGATCTTCTTTTCCACCGCATTACACACGAGAATCATATGGATTTCATCATCTCAACTCTCTTCTCAGAAGAGGTTAATACATCATCTTCATCTTTGTCTCATAACGATGAACCCAACTCATGGTTATTCACACATTCACCTTGTGCTCAGCCACATGCATGTCCAACTCAGCAGATCTCCTTTCTCATTGCGTTACACAGGAGAATCATCTGGAGTTTCATCATCTCAAATCTCTGCTCAGAGGAGGCTAATACATCGTCTTCATTTTTGTCTCACAACGATGCACCCAGCTCATGGGAATTCACACGTTCACCTTGTGCTCAGCCACAAGAACGTCCAAATCAACAGATCTCCTTTCTCACCATGTTACACAGAAGAATCATCTGGAGTTCTTCTCAACTCTTTGTAAGGAGGAGGTCATCACTACATTCCAGTTCTGTCTCAAATAGGAACCACACACCCATCTCAGGGGCTCTGGCGAATGTCTCACACAGCTGTAATAATCAACAGGGTGAAGAAAGGGAAAAGGATAAATTTAAGTTCACCACTCACCAACAAGTACTTAAAATATGGTTTGACAAACATAAGGGCAAAGAAAACAATTTCGAAGTAGGAGACATAGTCTTAAAGTGGGATAAAGCAAATGAGTCCAAAGGAAAACACTAAAAGTTCCAAAATCTATGGCACAGACCTTTTCAAGTGGCTGAGAAGATCGGAGCAGGCACATACCTGTTACAAAATCTGAGGGGTGAGTCTGCACCCTCCTGGTCAACGACTAGGCCCTAAAACAATACTTCTCCTAAAAATAAAAATAAAAAATAAAAGAATTTTTGGTGTTATTTTTGAGTTTCTTTTCTTTTTTACATACATTTTGATCGAACTAAGTGTGTGGGTTCAGGGGGACAAATACCTTTTCTTTTCTTTCTTTTACCTGTTATTTTCTTTGATCAAGTTGTGTTCTGCAAAGAAGTGGTTGATTCTAGTAAAAATAAAAGAACAAACTCTTTTTATAACCTGCACTGGCATGCAAAACAAGAGATATTGAACAGACACAAAACTTTCAAAGAAGATTTACATCCTTTCTTTGCAAGCATACTACCTTGGTAAGTGATGAAATATTCACATGGTGGTCTGGTAAAGCCCAAAGGAAATGATGGCTAGTTGGAAAGGATCACATGTACCTCTAGACAAAGCTAGGAAAGGCTTCACCTTAACATTTCACCTTGCCAGTAACAGATGTCCTCCTCTCTAACTCACTCACGACATTTCTATGAGAAGAAAATGATCTATATTAAAAGGAGTGCAAAGTCGAAGAGGGTATGTAGATAACTTCACCAGGGCTATGGACGCTCGTTGGCAGCGGAGTAAGGTCTGTGATGTCGGGCTGACTCCATTGGGGCTATGGACGCTCGTTGGCAGTGGAGCGACACCTTAGCAAGGGAATAATAATAACTAAAAATGGCCTCAACCCAGTGGATGCCTTTCCCGACTCTTGTCAAAGAAGGGCATGGGCCACGGTAAAGAGGAATGAAGATGGAAATATGGTTGAACTCCATAGGTGGATCCAGATTCACGAACCTTGGGAAGTTATGTACACATTGATTGGAAAATCTCTATTGAAAGCAAAGCCAGATGGTTTCTCATTCAGTTCTTTTTACACCATCTAAAGCCCGAAGGAAGGAGCATAGGTTATATTTTCGCCCAGAGAATCGTCATTTGTTGAGCACTTAACACACCCTAAAAGTATTTACGAAATATTTTTCTTTTTGGGTACCACCTTTCATTTTTCTAAGTCATAGTTTGTATTATGGATGAATGGATTTTTCTTTCTTTCATGACATTAAACCTTATCATCAGCCTTTTGATATGGTTTTGATGGATTGATTTTTCTAAGTAACAATGCGCAATAGGCCCAAAAGGTGTACGGTTTAAAACTCTTAACAATCGTCGATCGATGAAATTTGGCCTATAAGATAGTCTTTAACCTCACCAATACTCTTCGGCGTCGACAAGTTTCGAGAGGAAAATCGCAAACAAAATAAACTTCCATCATCGATTTTCGATCGCCAACACATCTTCGACATCGACAAAATTTAAGAGACAAAACTACAAAAACTTTCACTTTAACAAAAAAATCGACGATCGTCGATCATCGTTACGACATCAACATCGGTAGAATATAGTGTGGAAACCAGACTTGTGTCCAGAGGAAATCACCGATGTCGAAGTAATGTTTCCCATGAAAAGGTCGAAATCAATCACCACGTGTCTTTGTCGTGTAAGCAGTTCATATGATGCGGCTTGTTTTACCTATGTCATCTCTTGATGTTCCCCCATGTCGTGTCTGTATCTGAAAGTAAGCATTTTAACGTCAGCATTGTACATATTTTTGGGTCGACATCAGATCTTTCAACTAAAGGTATTAACTTAAAAGAAAACGTTAAAGAAAAGCGTCGACGTCGATCCACTCGTTTACTATCTGCATACTGATAGGACATCATACCACGGGGGTTTTCGTCGAACCTTCCACATTTTTCATCGGTGAGCCTGGCCACTCTACGCTTTGTTTCTATTTCAAGACCCTACTCTTTTCCTCCGACGTCGATCATACTAGTGTTAAAAAATACGAGAAGGGTCGATAGTTTGATGGGATACTTTTGGCAGGGATAAGATTGTATTTTGTTATTTAAGAGGCCAATTAATGTATCGCTCAACCCACGTTACTGTCACGCGTGTCGACCAAGCAGTAGAAGTTTGAATCCGCCGATAAACTACGAAGTAATCCACTCCCACGACAATAGTTTGCATTGCATTTAAACCTAAGCATGGTTCAGATTTAGTGATGGATTGTGCATGGCACATTTACAACCTTGAATTTAAGAACTGATGCGACAAGGTAAGTATGCTCTCCTTTTAAATTACAAAGACATATTCAAACATGTCATTCTGTGCCAAAATATTGTATTCCTCGTAGCAGTCGAAGGAGAGAGAGAGCGCGTCTAAGAGCTTACAACCGATATTTAACTCTAAACTAGGTTAATCTTGTGCAAGGAAGAGGTATGCATTGTTTCCATCATTTCTACATTTGCAATTGCATCCAT
>ML784431.1:433947-458745 GCA_009831015.1 Picea engelmannii
AAGATATATATATATATATATATATATATATATATATATATATATATATATAATGAAGAGAAGTCGATTCACAACATTTAGCTACTGAAGATTTCTTCAATTAAGATGTCGTGGGTGGGGGCTATTGTGGCAAACTCATCAAGGACTTGCACTTGGCCTAATCGCTTTTGCTATAACTGACTAGCAAACACAAACATAAGCATGCATTTTGAGAAACTTGAACCCTAATGGGGGCAATAATAATGCCTCGCTTGACAAGCCACCATTAAAATTGGAAATTATTTTTTACCTCTTTAAGACATGCAGATGAAAATCAATAGGCTTAAAATAAATTAAGTACAAACTTATGTTTCTCAATAAAGGCAAGGATTAGACTTCCAAACTAGTGGTGAGAATATAGATGCTCAGTAAACATAACCACTGGCGAGAATGTGGATGCTCGATAAACATGAAGTTGCATTTCTTAATGAAAATATCCTTGTACGTGTAAGGACTTACTTTTCTTAAAAGCAAAACGTGCAAAGGCGTTGCATTTCTTAATGAGGAGAAAGGAGTTGGCATACTTTTGGAGCCATGACAAGAATGCATGCGTTTAATAGATAACATGGGTGTTTTGATAAGTATATAGTTACATTTCTCAATGAGAAGAGGCTTACAGATTTTGTAGGGCAAGGATTCACTTTTCTTCACATCATACATAGGAACATTAATAAGCTTTAAAGATATTAAATATTGAGATGGATCTCCTTAATGAAGAGAAGAGTCAACATAGTTCCCAAGCCATGATAAAAATGCAAGGACATAAGTCATAATCATTGATGCAGAACATCTCAGTGAAGAATTTAAACATCTTTCTAAAGCCCTTCAAGGAAATGGATACAGAACAAAAGACATCAGGCAAGCCTTCAGAAGAGCGAAAAACCCATAGATGAAGACTCATGACAAGGAAATGGAAATCAAAATATGGGTTATTCTCCTTTACATTAAAGGGACAACTAATAGAATAGCTAAGGTTCTAGGGAGAAAACACATAAAAACTGTATTCTCACCTCCTAACTCCTTAAGGAACATGTTGGACAATGCTAAAGATCCAATTGATCCTAAGATGAAAAAGGGTGTCTATTCAATACCTTGTTCATGTGGTAAAGTTTACATTGGGGAGACTAATCACTCATTAAAGGTTAGATTGAAGGAACACTGCCCAAACATCATATATGATAGAATTAAAAAATCCGCAGTGGCAGAGCACTGTCACAAATCTAACCAACAGATATACACGGAAGATGCAAGGGTGATTGCTATGGAAGATCATTATAACAAGAGACAGATTTGTGAAGCGATAGAAATTGAGAAACATCTGCATAACTTCAATAGAGATGATGGGTTAATTTTGAGTGACTCATGGAAACCTCTCATTCAGAATAAATTAACCATAGATACATAAAACCAATCAAGCTAACATTGGCTTAACATCTGGGCATTTTCTGTATTTATGGGTAGTCTTTATCTCCTTATCCCCGTGAGATGCCATTCTCCTGATGATGGACTTGGCTCCGGAGTTTGAAACGTTCATAGAGAACTCAATAAACTCACACATGCCTCCATACTATTATCAAATGTCTACTTATGAAAACCTAATGAAAATATCTAATAAGTGTTAAGCTAGCCTTCTTCTTCAAGGCATTGGCTTTCTTAAAGAGGAGGGGAGTTAACATATTTTCCAAGCAATACTAAGAATACAAGTGTTTTATAAATATGGAGTTATGTTTGATAACTATACCAATAAGATTGGTAGCATCAAGTGAGTTAACTAATCTTGTAGTAAACGGACTTTCTATCACAAATTTAATAAAAAATTGATATAAATTTTAAGACACCATAAATTCCACCATGATACAAGTTTCATACATAGTGGAATACTACTTCAAAGATTTTACCTAATTTTAAATCCACCAAAATCCAAAAAAAAATAAAATTTAAAATTTGATTTTCAAATGAATTACTTTTTATGTAAATAACCAAAAAAACTTTATTACAAAATTAAACAATTCAAAAGTTAAAAAGCTTTATATATAAGGTATTAAAGCATACAAAATATACCATTTCTCCCCTCTATGCAAAGATCAAATTAATAAACTTTTATAAAATTATAAACAAAAACCACAACAATTTTCACATGAAAATTCATTTAAACTTCCATAGCCATGGTAAAGGTGCATTCAACCAATGAACTTGACTTATAAACAAAATCGATCATCGTAAAGGGATAAGACTTGTCTTTTCTTCAAAGCATGCCAAGACAAATTAATGGACTCTAATAAATTTTAAATAAATGAAGCATGACAACTGTAAATTCATAAGCACGAAACTATGACAACTGTAAATTCGAACCTCAGGTAAAAATGTAGTGAAGGCTAACAATCAAATAGTGTTTATATTTAAGCTGTGGAATATGTTCATAATCAATATGAAAAATAAATTAATTTTAATAATAATATAATTATTATTTTTTTATTTAATTTAATGAAGCATCACAACTGTAAGTTCATAAGCCCGAAACTATGACAACTGTAATTTCGAACCTCAGGTAAAAATGTAGTGAAGGCTAACAATCAAATAGTGTTTATATTTGAGCCCTGGAATAGGCTCATAATCAATATGAAAAATAAATTAATATTAAGAATAATATAATTCAAATTTTTTATTTAATTAAATATTAAATTAATGTGTAATTTTTAAAATTTTAATTATGAATTAATATATATTTAAAAAAATTTAATTATTAAAATTTTACAAAATTATACATATCCTATCTTTCTTCCTTAACATGAATCACTATAATTTTAAATTCATAACCAAACTAATTTAAACCTATAATAAAAACGTAATACCAAATCAGGGTTAAGCTGAATTTAACTCAACAAACCTTTCGGCCGGTTACTATATGACGGAGTTGACGGACTCTTAATTTTAAAAAATAACAAAAAGCTGAACAGTGTCACTTTCCAGAGATGGATCTGGACATATATGTTATCCGGAAGCGAAGATTAGGCCTCTGAGTAAGAAGTATTTTGGCTTTAACCTTCATCGGTTGGACGCTTTTAAGTCCCCACCTGAGAGCAAATAAAAGATAGACGTGCGATATGACTTACCATGCGACGGGAATGTTGGTACACCCACCATATTTTGCAAGGACCGAAGCGTTCCCGTCATTCGGTGTGATGGCGTTTTCGGTCTACCCCCTGACGGTCATTGACGTGGAATGCCCGCTCGCAGCCATGGACTGACCATGGCATGCAGGCTGGCCAGCGATTTCTTTTCTTCGCGAATTGGACTCGTCGACGGTGAAGTTATAATTGTATTCGCCGTCAGAATCTGGTACGTATGGATGACCTCATTTTTCTGGGAAACTTTAAATGCGGAGCTCCCTCGCTTTCTGTCAAATATCAAACGTGATCTGTCTTTCATTAATTAACGTTTTGGCGCCGTGAAATTGGCGAAAAGCTAGGGTTATCCCTGCTTTGTTTCGAGTGACGGACAATCAGTGCCAGTCGTGACAATCCGACGTGGACAAGATGGAGCCATCGATCCAGTTGGAGTAGCTGAATCGGGATGTTTAGATGGAGAATTAGTTTAATCTAAACTTTAAAGGCTCTGGTGCGTCAAAGCCCTCGTAGAATAATCAGGAACAGCTCACATGTTGCAGAGCTTTTTGGAGTTTTAGCTGGATGGGCTGGGGTTGAGGCCGGATTAACCTATGCAGTACAGATTTCGGTCGCCGCGATCGATTTCACGGCACCGGAAGCCGTGAATTAAGAGGTAAAACGCTTTTTCCCTCAGCTAGGGTATATAAAATTTGAAAATTGAGAACGTTGCAAACAGATCTTTAGCGGAAATATTCGAAAGACAGGCTGTTTGCATTTACTGCTTTTAGAATTGCAAATTGGCTTTCATTTAAGGTTTTTCGGGTTGAAGACATAAATTTTGCAGTTTGCGTCCCGAGGGCCGAGGTTTGAAGTTAAATACGACTGACACAATCCGTTTTGTTCTCATTTTCAGTGAATGTGTTTAATTATCGATTTCCACGTCAGCAGAAGCAAGGGATTTTTTAATGTCTGTTACCAAGCAAAAAATTCCCGATTAAGTGAAAAAGATAAGATATGATTATTGTACCAGTTGCTGTGGGAAGGGAAGCGGCCATTAATCTCATTGTTTCCTCGCTGGAGCTGTAAATGCCGCATTAAACGATGAAAAGGTTTACTTGTTTACTTACCAGTCAGTCATCAACTAGGTCAAAAGACGGCAGGCATCTACCTGGCTGCTGGCTTTGCATTTATTGTGCTTGCTCTGTCAAATATTTATTTAATTCAACTTGTTGCCACATCAGACTGGGTCAGTAGAAGTTTATAGTTTATAAAGCTTTGGATCCATTCAGCCGACCACGCGATTCTGTGTTCGAATTGTGCTGCGGTTGTTCATGTCCGCGAGAAGCGGCGATTTGGCCGTAACACAGTTCCACCTGAGTAAATACAGCTGGCCTTGAAGCTTTCGCTAAAATTATGCCGGGAGAGCTTTTCTTTTGTTTAATCGCAGCTTTAAGGTGAAGAATTCTACTAAATTCGGATCCGCAACGGCCCCGGGGGACATTTCTTGCTTTTCAGGAGTGCTAAGCTTCAATCGGGAGATTTATTTTACTTCTGTGATCTGGATAACCGAATTCCCTGCGGAAACACAGGTTTTTGTCACTGCTATTTTAGTTTTCGCAAACATGTGCACCGATCTATAAGATCTATTCAGCCTCGGCCTCAGATCCTTCAGGTCGACAGGCTTAGGCAAAAGTTGCAAATTGGAGCTCATTCACTGAGCCTGGTCGCAGGCAAGCACTATAAACAATTTAGCTCAATTGAATAAACAGGAATTTGTTGACACTGATGAGCGGTGTCCAATCTTTAAACGGATGCCATTATCTTTAGAGACTTTAGAGTGGCACTGGGAGATTGAGCAAAATGGAGGCACACCAAGGCAGAACAGGATTGAAGTTTGAGACGGTCAAGGTTATGGAAGATCAGTCTACAGATCAGGGCGATCGGTCAGGAGTCGATACGGCTGCGTCCACGTGTGATATGAACATTTCGTCTCCTGTCACTAGACAGAAGGTTGCTGCAGCCAAGCAGTTCATAGAGAATCATTATAAAAACCAGCTCAAGAGCCTTCAAGAGCGCAAAGAAAGGTTAGTTACGATAACCATTTTCGAGTCTTTCGTTTTTTTCCCCTGTACTTGGAAATAAAGCTTTGTTGTATTTTTTATCCCGTTGTACTCGAAAATGAAAAGTGAGTTGTTTGAATTATTTTAGCATTCTATGACTATGTGTCTTCTTAAGATCTTGCCTGAATTTAGCAGCAGAATAGGCATTATTTCAATTATTTTTAACTGAACATCAAAAAACAGAGGATTTGGTCTTGTGGTACGTGATAGAGAAATCTTTGAAGTGATGCAAGGTCTTTAAGCACCATTATTTTGTATTTTATGGACAAAAGAAACGGGAATAGTCACCATTGAAACCTCCTGGTCAATGCTTCAAAATTTGTCCTATGTGATATTTTGGATCATTTAATTGGATCTTGAAAATTTCATGTGTCAGTAGGAAGTTCTTAACCTAGCAATAATTCTCGCTTAACACCGCTGAAACAAGAGAGCACTCGCATCCTATGTGCAGAGGTCTACCTATACCTATTAATGCACCACAGAGCCCCACTTTATCCAGATGGCCCCTTTGACACTTTGATCTAGATCCAGGGCCCAGGCCCAGGCCTCGGTTCATTTTGAATTTAGGATTCTTTGTCAGTTACAGGTAACACATTCCACTACAGGGTTGCAGCTTTCTGTTGTCTTATGTTTATCCATATTTCCACAAAACTGCAAGACAATACATATACATATATATTGGGAGGGTGCCAAGTGAACATTAAGTTTGGACTCTAGGGAGTACAGCACATGAAGTCCTCGTAAAATAGAACAAAGGCATTCCTCGTAAAATCCTGTTGGCTTATTCCATGAAGTCTTCCCCTTCTTGGCATCAACTCTCTTCGTTCTTGAACTTCCCATATTGCCTCTACCATTCTCTTTTGATAGGTTATGAGTGAATTGTTTTGTTTCTTCCATGTTCCTTCTGATCCAATCCCTCTTCTTTGAAGTTTGAACAGAGATGTTCTTATTATCATACAGAATTGCCCCTTGGGGAATCAGTCCCCAGGGGGTTTGAGAGAGTCTTAGGTTCACTTTCCCTAACACCAGAAACAAAACTCTCACTTCCAGGTTAGTGCTTGCTATTTTGGAAGGGGTCTCCTTGATGTAATCTTGTTGATCTAAAGTCTGAAATTGTGCAACTAAATACCTTAAATCCGCAAAATCAAATGCAGATCTGCAACTAAAGATTGCAGATTAGCAAGCAATTTCTTCAAAAATCTGTGAACTAGTATCTCAATTTCAGGGCATAAAATTGTTAAAAATATGCTTAAAGTTCGTTACTGACTGATGCAAATCAATTCCAAATCTGATCTTGCTGATGAAGGAATCCCAAGTCTGAATCATTAAAGCAAAGAGGGCAATCAACTGATTGAATTCTCACAGTAAATCATCTTCCATAAACCAAACAAATAGACTTCCTTTAATCAGAGACGACAAGAGTACATAGTTCTGATACTATTTCAGATACAAACTTGCTCTAAGGAGCCAAAGGAGATGTAGCTTAATAGTCACTACTTAAGAGCTTGGTGACCTATGAAGGACATCAGACTGTAGCCTTTGGAATAAAAAATTGGACGAGGAAAGATAGAAGAGAAAGCTTGCTGTAGATGAAGGACTTGATGTACTGATAATTTGAACTACTTGCCCCTCCCTGTATTTATGTTTGATATGGGTTCTAATCTTAATTACTTGTGCTTAGTTTGGAGTACTTTTCCTTCTGCAAGAAGAGCTGATGCTCAAGGTAAGTCATATTGAATTAAAATCCTCCTAAATTTGTGCTTGAAGAAGACTCCAGATTCATTTATATGCAGTTCTGTACTTCAAAGTTCAGATAAATATGACTTTCTTGAAGACTTAAATTTGTCTCCAAAAAGCAGAGCTAGTCTCCTTAGAAATAAATCTGAACCTGAGGAAAATCTGTGCTGTCTTTATCATGCGTGTAAGCCTTTATCCCCCTTTGAAAATCTGTTAGGCTGACTAAGAGCACTGTTATTGGCTAACTTTAAGATTGCTTTTCCTATTTTTATAAGCTCGCTTTTATCCACAAAAGCAGCACTGAATTATTAGGAAGAATCATGCCATCTTGAGCCTAATGTCTCCTAGAAAGCAGCACCATATTAGGAATGAAATCTATGCTGAATTGGTTTCATTCTAAATTCAATGTCTCCATAAAATCAGTGTTATTCCAAGTCTCAACCAAATCTGATCTTGTACATATTGATTATTTAAGAATGACACTGATTCTGAAGGCTAAGCTTGTCCCTCATACAGCACTGATCTGATGTTGCAACCAGGCCAAAGATATCCTGTTTGTGGGACTCAACACTCTCCTCAAACTAATGCTTCTCTTCTCTTCTCAATCATGCCTAAAATTTCCATTAAAACAGCATTATTCTTGTCTGAATATGATCTTATAAAAGGATAAAGCTGACCACAAGAATCTTGCGATACAAGCCTTGCTGATGTGTCCTATGCAAAATGCTAATTGGGCGATGGTTGAGAAAAATCTCCAAGGAAGGTGCTGTTCTTCTAAGCAAGAACACACTGATAGGTTTGTTGATGTAGCCCACCAAAGCTCTGGATTGCTGATGTGTCAATCTGCTGATTGAGCATACATATCAACGCTTCTTGAGATCCATTTCAGCAAAACTCCATACTTTCCTTGATGTACATCCCTTGCAAGTTGGATTGTCCCTATACAACGTTGCTTAACCTCTAATCAAAGTCTGCATAGAAAGAAAACAATCTTTGTATTAGCTTAACAGTCTGCAGAGAAACAAAACAATCTTTGTATTAGCTTAACTAGCAAGCAAACACTACTCTAACTTTGTCCTCATCTAATGTTCAATCTGATCACCTTTAGGATGAATGTGGAATCTTCTTGTATTAGGATACAAGAAGGTGATATGAAACCCTGGTGTGTAATTTGGTCCACGATAGGTGGCTTTGTTCTTCTCATTCCACGAGGCTTTCCCTTTCTTGGCCTTAATTCTCTTCTTCCTTAAACTTTCTTTGTTGCCTCCATCATTCTCTTTTGATAAGTTGTAACTTGTAACCTTTTTCACTTCTTTTGCCTTTGTTGATTCGTTATGCCTTTTCAGATATTAAAAACATATAACATGTCTCTCCTAACTCCCACTCATACCTCCTATTTAGACCCATTGTAGGTGGGCACTTTTTTCCTCCATGATATCCTTGACTTGAAGAACATATGTCTCGAGTGGTCCTGGATGGGCACCAACCTGACACTCTTCCTTTGCTTCAAGACGCTAGGAGACCCTAGAGGCTAGGAGATTATCTCAGAGCTCTTCGAGCCAAGAAACTACTTACCTCCCTCCCTTGAAGGAGATCTTTATTGATGTCGACCTCACTAGATCCCAATTTGCCAAACTCAAACACTTGAGGGAACAATTGATGGTGGTGAGGAAGGAGGGCAAGTGGGTAGTCATTTGGGGCCTTAGAGCAATGATCCAAACTACCCCCTGGATGGTCTTGCACTTGGCCTTCTAAATGACGGGGGGTGGGGAAGGGGGGTTCCAACATCTCCATTTCTTGTTGGAACTACAACAAAGCCTCCAACTCATCTATGAGTACACTCTTTGATGCACTTTGGTCTTGAGACCTCCTCTTCCTCAGTGGAGACTCACACAAACCCCTTGTGGATACCATCTTTTATTCAAGGTTGCCACTGGGATTTAGAATGCAAATAAGAGATTGGTTACTTTGGTAGCGTGAGAGGCTTTGGAGGGGTGACTTACCTTATTTGCGACTCGCTTCAGAGCAACGCTTCTATGGTCTCCTCTAATGAGCATTCTAGCTTTCGACGGATTTGGGTTTGAGGTAGTGCTCCCTACCTTATGATATTTACATTGTAATGTATTACTTCTCCCTAGCCTCATCACACTTTGCACTTCACAGTGACTTGGATGGGGAAGACCTATATGATGATATTTCACATTACTCTACTTTTGGCAACATCATTCTCTTGGGGGATTTTAATGCCCACACTAGGGCCATACATGAACTGTTTCATAACATATCCGATGATGATCTCTTCCTTTAGGAGATTGATTCGGACATAGTGGGACTTCACAACGTCTTAGATGATGGTCTTGGACCCCTCATAGCCTATAGGAGGCACCTTTTATAGCTAGGGGAATCACATGATCTACTGCTCTTGAACGATCTTCTTTCTTCCTTGCATTAGGAGGCTTCACATGTTTCCCTCGGTTGGAACTTGGGGGCAATGTTATCCCCCATTTTTAGGGATAACTAAGGAGATTATGTCTCGAGGCCCACAAGTCCTAGACATGGAGTATCGAGAGCTAGATCGACTTGAGCATGGCCCTGGAGGGCCCATCTGTTCTTCCTTTTAGTGCCTCCACCTTGTTAGTAGCAACAACATCCATCACCTCGGCTTGGTCCTGTAGCAGAGATGGATCTTGCTCCATGAGGTAATGAGTCCGGGTATCATGGTATGTGTCACTCTGATCCTTGAAACCTTTGAATATGTGCATTTAATTCTTTTTGTTTCTAACGGGTGGTTGGATCTTATACTTATCCACTTGACCATGTCCGGGGGAATGACAGGATGCCCTAGTAAGCTTGTGCCCATAGGTTTTGAGTTGCCACTGGGGGGATTTCTGAAAAGTCATCGTCCGCTCCCGTCATACTTATCACTTTCCATCTTACTTCCCGCTCATCCATCCCATTGCATTGGTCTGGGCATTGGGTTGGCCAATCATTTAAGGGTTTCACCTTGCCTTGTGGGAAGAAGGGGCTAAAGGCCCAGAAGGTAAAAGCAGCTGGCAAAAGATAAAATCCTAAAAAATAAAACCTCGAGATGCTTCGCCCAGGGATCCCCGAGAAAGCACTAAAAAGCTTCTCAACAAGAAATAAGAGGGACCCATAAAAATAATAAAACAAGACCTAGTTAGAGGATAGGGGGTCTCATCACGAGCCAACCTATTAGGTCCATGGGCATCTAGCGGTATGACACTACTTGCAGCTGGTCATCACGCCAGGGTAGTGGCTCTTGGTTGCATGGCCAAGAGAAAGGGGGTCTCATCACGAACCAACCTTCTCATTTCCGTGAAAGTGCTTGTGGGTAACATTGCCACCACTGGTCACTATGCCAGGGCAATGTCCCCTGATTAGCTTCTTGAAAGAAAAAGCAATAAAGAAATAAGAATAAAAGGCATGAATGGGCTTGGAAACATTTGCATCCAAGACAGGTGCAACTCGCCTTCTACAAAGGCACCCACAGGTAAGCCTTGCATTCCCCTGCTATCACTGCACCCCTTGTCAAGACATTCCTTATCCACCTCATCCATTAACATGACTTGGATTTGATCTCTTCCGGAAACATCCCTTTTCCAGTGGACACTAGCCCAATAGGACGCCCTGTCATTTCCTCCAAACTTGCCTTGCAGATTTGTATAATGTCTTTGAGCACTTGACTGGGTAAAAGGGGTTTTATGCACATGTTTGATAAAATTGATGATTGGATGTGATTGACATTGCTATGACCCCTGTGACTTATGAGCCCATGGAGGGCGTATTTGTTGATGTGCAGATGGAGAGATGATTAGTTCGGACCTCCATGGGGCTGAAAAGCCCACCAGATGGATGCTGAGACCCCAGCAGGGGGCAGAGACAGGACAGAGGGGTTTGCACCGGAGAAGAGGAGGACGTTCTATAGAGGCACCTTGGCAGAGCCTCACCTAAGGGGGTTGTGCCCTCTCCACTGGAACGTTTGCCTCGGAAGGCCCATGACGTTACCTAGGATGCCCATGACGCCATCCAACATTATGGACGTTTTGGGGAGGTAGTTATGGTAGTTGTGGCACGTGTGGCAGCTTGGAGAGGCCCAAGGAGGGCTAACGTTTTGCTCCAGGAGGCCAATGTTGCCCTAAAAAGGGCTAACGTCACCCTAGAAAGGGCACGACGTCTTACTTTTGCTTGGTTAGGGTTTAATTTATGACATTTAATATAAAAACAATATTATTTGGTATTTTGGCCTTGTCTGCCTTTTGGTGACCTAACTTTTATTAAGGTCACTTGGTATTGTAGTAGAGAGCTAAAATTCTCATTTTTGGATCATGATCTTTCACTCACACTTAGTGAGGTCTGAAATTTGTGCCCTCCTTTAGGGTTTTTGGCTGAAAATTGATGTGCACTTGTTGAAGGAGGCTCTTTCTTGGCTATTTTTTGCATTTTCTTGGTGGAAGGTTTACAACTAGGGTTTTGCCTAATGAATGGTTGATGAATGTAAGTGAATTTCTGTAATTCTTCTTTATTTGAATGGTTATGGTATCTTTTTCTTGCATTTAAATGGAATTTGTTGAATCAAACCCTAGGGAATGAGCACATGTTGGTGTCCTTGTTTCATGTCCCTACCAAGTTATTCTAAGAGCCATTTTGATTTGTTGAAGTTAGATAGAGCCTTGCCATAGCAACACTCTACTTCTACTCTTCTAGCCTAGCCGTTTTTATCTTTTCATTGAGCTAAGAAGGAGGAAAACGCACTAAAGCCTAGGGTTTCTACACTTTAGTGAGCTGTTTTCCCCTAGTGTTTGATTGATGAAACCTTGCCTTAGCAACACTTCATCATCTAACTCTCTTGTCTTTAGCCCTACCATCTATTATTCAAGCTAGCCGTTCAAATTTACCTTTTGAGCTAGAGAAGGAGGAAGACGCATTGAGGCCTAGGTCCTCTACACCTTAGTAAGCCGTCTCCCCTAGGGTTTGATTGTTGAGGCCTTGACTTAGCAACACTTCAACATTAAACCCTCTTGTCTCTAGCCCTGTCACTATCATTTTGACCCTTCAACATTTGTAGCTATTTTTGACTCCATTTGCCCTAATACCGCATTGATCTAAGACTTCTTGTGTTGAGTACCTTGATCATACACACATCCAATACTTTGAACAACTACTAATCCTTTAACCTTAGCTTAGACTAACATTTACTAGCCCTATTGTTGCTGTCATCTATTTTGTGCTATAAACATATCCATGCAACATTTATTGTGTCTTTAAAGCAATTGAAAGATTGGCTAAAGCGTTGCTTCTAGTATTGATATTGTTACATTGATTGCCACTGCTCATTAGCATTTATTTTGAAGTGATATATATTATAATCATTGCTATTGTACATCGTTGACTTGCTTTATCAATATTGCTTATCAATTGCTTTATAACAGAAGTCCTTGATTATATGAAGTACTAACCAAACAAGTCACCTTGTGCATGTATAGTTTCCTTGTTGTTTTGTTTCGGGCAGGTACACTTTTGGTTATTATTTTCGGTTATCCTTACTCTTATTGGCTGATTAGTCGGACTTTTTGATCGGTGGTGACTTGTGAGGGGGGGAACTTATCCTTAGCTTTAAACCTTTTCCTTCTCAAAACCCCAGGTCATCGGGGACGTCTCCCCTGGGCCTACCACCCTAAACAGAAAGAGCTATCCTATCGAGGTGACAGTGGCAGGATAGTCTCAGTTTCGCCAGATTTCCTTTCGTCCATCCATCTTCTACAATAACTACAAACTGTGCGATAACATGCAACATGGTCGATTATTTCCTAGCCAACCAATATGTCCTCCTTATTCGACATTTTCAGTCCCCCCTGGTTGTGTCTTGCAAATCGTGGCCTTATAACCTTCTCTTTATCTATCTACCCCCCACCTTTCCCCACCCTATTCCTCCCTCAGGCCATTATCTTCTTTGATGGAGAGTACACCAACTCATACACCTCCTACCTTGGATAACTATTACCCTACGTCCCCTATTTCTCGTCCCTTGAGACAACCACAACCAAATATAAGATTCTTTCCAAAGTCGTTGAGGAAGCAACTTTTGGCTCCTACCCTCATTCCATCTAGCAGATTGCTCACACTACCCTACTCTTGGGGTTTTCCCCATGAATCGTTGGTTCAAATCATTACATGCTTCACCATAAACATCTTTGCTTTGATTTCACCCATGACCCACCATCTTTTTCTCACCTTCAGAAATCTTATTGCTATCTCCCCCACTGTAAAATGCGGGCTTTCCTCTCCCATAGAAAACATGAGCTTTGTGTAGTCCTTTGCCACTGTTCCAAAACCTTCTGGCACACCCTTTTCCCCAGATGTCACACCCTCTCCCTAACTTAGATCCCTAGTATGTGTTCTCCCATAATATCTCCCTTTATGATGTCCTTGAGCAAACCCCTACCCTCATCATCTCTACACCCCCCCAGTTGCCATCTTTTCTCTAATAGAGACATTTGGAGAGTAGTCATAGTTATGATATCTAGTAGGGTAACTGATGAGGAAAGCTTCTAAGTTGAGTTTCTTAAACATGGTATTCACTCTCTTGAACCCCAAATTGTAGTTTGTTTAACCATGTTGTTTGTTTCGATGTCCCCCAGGGATGGTCTCGACACATCATTCACTTGATCTTAAAATTGGGGACTAGCTTAGATCCAAATAACTATCGGAAAATCATGGTGGGTCACACATTCTCCAAATTATATGCCACAATTCTCCATCTATGGCTATTGGATGAGTTGGAGAGTAGGTGACTTAGAGTCGTTTGGCTCTGAGTACCAAAGTACGGACCACATCTTCACACTCAGGGCCATCATTGAGGAGGCTTGTCATCGCTCTTCAAAAGTCTTATGTTATTTTGTAGACTTTCAGAAGGCATTCGATGTGGTACCAAGACAGTCCTTGTTTCATAGGCTTTTGGACATCGTCATCTCAAAGACCCTCCTCATTGCCATCATGAGGCTTTACGAGTTGGTCATTGGTCTCCTCTACACAACACAGTCTTTTTGACTTAATCAAGAGTACCATTGGGGTTAAGCATTGATGCCCCCTCTCATCAACTTTCTTTGGGATCTACATTGATGAGTTGGAGTCTTTTTGTGAGCATATTTAGGATGGTGATGGATGCCTTCTACACCTTGTTGATATCTCTACTCTTCTTTGTTGATGACTTGATTCTTTTGGCCTCCTTGTTGAAAGGCTTGTGGAGACAGATTGATGTTCTATCTAGCTTTTGTGACCTTCAATAGTGGACGATTAACTTGTGTAAAACCAAGGTTATGATCTCAACGCATTGAAAAATGCTCTTTGCCTTTCATTTCTACTTATGGAGGGGTGAGATAGAGATCACCATGGCTTTTACTTTCTTGGGAGTCTAGTTAATGGGGCCATGTTTTGGTATGCACTAGGCCTTTGAGCCACGAATCAACAAGGGATATGGATACTTTTCCCTCCTTAAGAGATGGTGCTTTTAGAAATAGTTTCAGGACACCTTGTCCAAGATGCACCTCTTGGATATGGTCATCAGACCCACAATCCTCTATGGTTCAGAGATATGGTGTCTAAGTTTACTTCACATCAATTAGGCCAGCACTGAGAGAATCCAAAAGATCCTTCTTAGATGCATAATTTAATGCAAGAGGATTATCTCCCACCACATTGTTTAGGTAGAGTTTGGAGCTAATTCCTTCAGACTTGAGGTCATCTTTTGTTTGGTCTCTTTCCTTCATAGAGTTCAGGTCTTTAGGGACTTTGTTTGTGGGAGGGATTGGTATCCCTATCTCACACTTTGTTCTTTTGAGGCCATCGCCTTGAATGGCTCCTCAGGAGTTCTTGCGATTGGTTCTCACAGGCTTTCTAACTTCTTTATTCTATGGCCATCTCTCTAGAGTGTCTCATTGGATGTGTCAGGACATATTCTGCTGTCTAAACAAGCCTTGAATTGAGCCATTTGTGAGGATATTTGTAGACAATACATCCAGGCCACTTGGATCGCACCTTCAAAGGGTCTCGGCTTGAAGATGTATTTTTCCTTGGAGCATTCAATGGAGTTGAGGGAGGCCTTATTATCCACCCTCCTTACAAGATTAAACATTGGATGCATGCCTTTAGGATTCCCTTGGGTCAGTTTTAGGTGGGGTAACTCCTTTGAACTTAGCATTCAATGAGAAAACTACCTTTCGAGACGAACCATCCATATCACTGCAATCAAAGGGTAAAAATTCTAGTGGTGGGCATTCTCTGGAACGTGCCCTCCTTGACTAAATTTGTCCATCAACACCTAAAGTTAGAAATTGACCTCTCATTGTTGTTGACATAGTTCCCTCAGGAGATCAAGCTCGACCTCCCCTCGGAGAGGACCATGTATAGCTCGCCATGGACCCAACCCTTAGACATCTCTAACCCTCGTATGATGCCTCTTTGGTCTCCGTGCGATTCTTTTACCTCACGTGGTCGTCGTCTTAGTTATAGTATTTCACGCCGTTTCAACTATAGTCTTTTGTGGCCACTGTCGCAGCTACACCTTTTTCTTATACTCATGTCTTTTAGCTTTTTTTTAGCTTAGTCCCTAGTCGGATTTTAGATCTTATATCTTATTATCTTTCTGCTTTTAGCATTGTTTTAGGATATTCCTTGGCACTCCCACTTTTTATCGACACTGGATGAACTGTTTAGTCCCTTGGACCTACTTTTGTGCTCTTTCGTCGGACATTAATAAAATTATCTCATCTTTGAAGCCAAGATTCTGTAGTTCAATGCTAGTTGCTTAATTTGTTTTTCCTTCTACTTCTAGATCAGATTGAAAAGGCACAAACTTAATTAAGGTGGCTATTGCCATTGATTGCCAGAAGTGCGATTAATGTTGCAAAGTGGTAGTAGCCTTTGCCACCATTGGAGCATTAAATGCGACATTATTGGATGTGGGGTGTGTAAAAATTTCACTTAGATCTAGGCAAACACTTAGCCAAACACTAATTTCAACCTCCAATAAAACTTCAACAGTGATGCATGTCAATCCAAAACATTCAGCCGTGTTTTTATGAGCAGAAATACAAATGACTAAGATCTGAAACAGCAGCCGAAATAAATGAACAGTGGACAAGCATTCATCAACACATTTGACACAAAAGTTTTCTGGGCAATGCCCCTGGAAAAACTCCGAAGGGAAAACCAGCCAAGGAGAGATTCTTCTATTGAGCTCGCAGGAAAATTTCTGAGTGTACAACAGCAATAAATTACAGCATTAATATCAGCTGTACTTATCTCAAAATATGAGCCATACAACACCTCGATTTTTGTCCCCAACAAGATGTATCTATTTCTGTGCCTGTACGGCCCAGCAAAGCAGAAATAACAACAGTATGGCCCTCGATTTTTTGTACCCAGATTTGACTGTACGGATCAGTTCACAGCTGTATGGATTTAACAGCAACAAAACACCTAGAAAATCGTGCCAAAACTATGCATCGATTTGTGTGCCTTAAATCTGCTGTATGGCCCACCTTTAACAGCTGCACAGACTGTCAAAAACAATGCTGAACTTTCCTTGGGATGTGTGCCCTCTCTTTTCCTTGAGATATGCACCCCACTCTTGCTGTCACTCTTTTCTTTCAGCTCAATCTCTCTTGGAAAGTGTGCCTCTTCACATTCCAATCAAGCTCTCCTTGAAAAGTGCACCCCACCTCTCTCACAAGCTGCTTTTATGCATTCTTTAATGAGTAACTGCCCTAACCCTAGACCTCAAGGGCTGAGATTCAATCTTGATCAACAAGATCAACGGATGTGACTTAATCTTTCGTTGAGTTCACTTAAATCACTTAAGTGACCCAAACATTATAAAGTCACTTTTACCCATTAAATAAAAGACCCAACTTAACTTTATAAAGTCAAGTCTCTAGAGAGAGACATTTGCTCGGTCACTTCTGCATGATGGGCACTGCCAATGCCGAAGTACCTCCGAGCTACAAAAACTAACAGGGTGGAAGCTCTAAAAGTGCCGTGCAAAAGAATCTGACTGCTTACTAAAAAATGATAGAAACTATATTCCATTTAACTACTGGAAGGGTTTAAAGTGGAAGAGAAAAACTATATACAGATTTGATATTCTATACATTTTCCCTGGATCTTTTGACCTTAATCTACCAACCCTGCTCTCATTTGATATCCTCTTGAAACTAAGTTAATTGCCCCATCTGCTCTTTTTGTATTGCTAGATTTACAAAATAATTAACCACTTTGTTGGTTGATCTGCTTACATTTTCATATATTATGTCATCAGAGTTCATTAGCACTTTCCTTATCTGAGTTGCCTTTCTAGGAGGGTTCACTTTTGTCTTTTCTTACTAGGTCAATAATTATATTTTCAAAGATGGTTTTATTGTATCCATTGTGTCGGCCTACTTTTATTCCTCCCATCAGTGCATATATCTCAGTCTAATTATTTGCGTTACTTCATATGTTTTAAATATACAGGGCTAAGAAGTTTCTATTTCTATCTCTGGCCGTTCCTTCCACCATTGCCTTACCCGAATTACTCTTAGATGCTTCATCAGAATTTATTTTGATCCATCTCTCTTGGCATGGGGTCCAAGACTTTTTGGAACCTTCTTGGTTCTATGAGGGTTTTCCTTTATCAAGATAAGTAAATAATGGTTGCTTAAAATAACCAAAATATATTTTTGTTGTTCATCATTTACAGAGCTTTATCTCAACTAATTACAATTCATGCAAATTGTGTGCATGCCTTATTTTATCAAGATCGCATTGACTAGATCTACTCGACTAATTTTGTAATTTTTCTTCAGCATAAACACATTTCAGAAGTTTGATGTGGCACTGCTGTAGTAACTATCAGCATAGAAAATGGACATCAATTTCTAAATCGACTCCCTTTTAATGGTTGTTTTCTTTCACATCAAGCATGTCCTTCAACCTTTCAAATTTCCTTGCTGATTTTGAGATCTACAATAGATATATTCAATCTCTATGTTCCACACTCTCTCTCTTCTGTAGTGGTAATGAACTTCATTGTATTTTGTCTTGTCATGAAAAATATGATTCTTTGTGAGTAAGATTAACATTTTATTAATGATATTAACACAATAACAACAATGTGAAGTATACATTTACAAGTTAACAAACAAAGGAACAATTATGCAAATACAAGAGGAGTTTGTCGAACTGTACACATTTGTACACTCTATAATGTATTATCATTTATGTGTTTATAGAACTACAAAATTGGTAGAGCACAATCATCTTTGACCAAGTTCCTCAGGTTACAATTATAAAATACATATTTAGGTGAGTGGTGATCTTTGACCGAGTCATCTATGAAATAATTACAATGAGGTAGGTGAACTACAAAACATTAAATTGCATTATCACTGGTTTAAAGTTTTATTTGACCATATGATCATTGCACCAGCAAAAAAATAGTGAAGCTTCAATGGATTTTTATTTTTGAAACATGATTGTACTTACAGATTCACTAAATAGTAAAAGCATAATTTTGAATCTTGATAATTGATTGATTAAAAAGAGATCTATATGGGGGATCTGATTTGATAGTTATGAGCATTCTTATTAAAAATGCATATGTTGGACAGATGCTTAATATTTAGCGTCATTACATTCAAGGATAGATGTGTTCTACTAAAGATTAATTTCATGTGTTGCATGGTCGACAATTGTTTTTTGAAGCTGCACCACTAATTTGACTTTGGGTTTGAGAATTGGTAGATCATAGACTGTGTTAAATTATAATATTGAGGTTAAAAATGAAAATGACAAAATGAAAAATTGAGTATACCTTTCCTTTGGCATTTTAATTTGACTTTGGGGTTGAGAATTGGTACATCATAGACTATGTTAAATTTTAATATTGAGGTTAAAAGTGAAAACAACAAAATGAAAAATTGAAGTATACCTTTCCTTTTTGGCATTTACTTTCATCCATTTTTATATATGAATAATGGTATTTGTTTTGTTTTAACTTTTTTATGAATAATTCTTGGTCTATAAGAAATGTAATGGATTATTTCCTATGAGCTCAGGCGTCGAACTTTGGAGAAAAGATTGCAAGAAGCACAAGTTTCAGAAGAAGAGCAAGTAGAAATGATAAAGAACCTAGAGCGTGAGGAAACTAAATACATGCGACTCCAAAGACATAAAGTAGGTGTTGATGACTTTGAGCCATTAACAATCATTGGTAGAGGAGCGTTCGGTGAGGTAATGTTATGAAGTCACTATTTATTTGGCAATAGTGTGCCCAACTGTTTCCATCTTTATTCTATGTATAAAGTTTCTCATGTGATTCTAGAATGCTGATTTAAAGGTCACGATAATTTCGACTGGTATTTATTTATTTTGAATACATCTTATAATACACTATAAGACGAAATCAACAAGCTAGGTTGCAATTATACAAAATGATCTCTCCCTACATAGGTAAGAAATGCTAGCATATCTTTCTTAACCCCAATCTCAAGAGAGTATACACCCTTACAAAATTTCTAATTTTGGCTGAAACCTAAGATGCTAACTTTGCTTTGAATTTTGTAGTATTCCTAGATGACAAGGAGGACCCCCATTGAATGTACCTCATCATCTCTTTTTCCATAAACTGGAAATTCATCACAACCTTATGGTGTTCCGGATTTAGATGTCATGTTGTCTGATCATCTACCTCTCTCCTAAGATGATTCCTTTCCAATGAAGAGGGGTGATGAAAATAATGACATATTCAAAACCAATCCACTCCCAAAATGCTTGGGCATCATTGTACTCCCAAACAAGATGTTTAATCGTCTCTACTTTGTGACAAACATTGTAACAACCGTCAAGAGGCTTAAACCATTGACTCCTCTCCAATTCTAGAAGATCTTGCTTGTTAGCATTTAGAAGCCTTTGTGAATAATTGGCTCTTCTCTAGTTCAAACTTCAGCCTCCCATCTCCTTATACCACATGTCTACCTAGGCATGGAAACCTCTTTGAGCTAACTTCTTTCTTGCAATACAAAGAAATAATCCAATCTTCCCTATAAAGGTGGAATTTCCATATAGACCTTGCTAATGAATCCTATCCACTCCTTGGAGCATGAAAGTCCTAATTTAGCTTAGACACTAATTGCCATGCATTCCCAAATCCTTTTGAGAATGCCTAACCATGAGATTTTGAACTCAAGTGTTCCTCCCACCTGATAACAAATCTCAAAAGGAACACTTTTGCCCTTGGGATGGACAATATTCTCTACGTGATGGAGAATAGGAGCTTTGCAAGGAGCATTACCATTGATAGCCCTTACAACCCATTTAGTTTTTGACATTGCTCCTTGAGATGGTATGCTAGTCAAGCCAAGCTCTCCAACCTTCCTAGCCATTTTACAAACCAATCATGTTGCTAGTGAGAGACCTCTCTTCATGGCATATTGCTCTCAAGGGAATCGTCTAAGGAGAAAAGTCAATTTCTTGTATCTTATTTTACAAGGCATAAGGCAAGGAGATTATTAGATATGTATTGTTGCCAAAATTGCATTAGCTATGGTGATTCTCCTTGCCAATGGTAAACTTAGAGTGAACAACCTTTGTAGCTTGTTCTCAGACCTACTCAACAATGAGTTCCAAAAATTTGTTAGAAGCATGTTGATTCTAAAGGGAATGCCCAAGTACCTTATAATATATCTAGAATTAATAACATTCCACTTTTTGACAAGTCACTTAGAATAATTATCTTGCCCAAAAATAAGGGCCTTTTGCTTTTCCTCACTAACCTTTGCGCTTTCTTCTCTAGTGATTATATCAAAGCACTACATTTTCCCTCTATAAAACTCTAGGTGAGCTTTGGGTTGAGAGAAGAGTCATCTACAAAGTGCACATTAAGCAATCATTCTATGTCAGGTGAGAAGATGATTCTAATCCACCTTTGCAACTAATAAACTTCAAGGAGGTATCTTAATATGTCCTTTACAATGAAAAACAAATAGGGGGTGAATGGAAACCCTTTCTTGATAGGATTTTGAAGCATAATCACCTTTGACAAATTCACATTGGAACAAACGATTGTTAATGCATTACAGAAGAGTGTGCCAATGGCCCAAGTAAAGAAATTCGCAAGCCCCAATGATGGCACATATCCAAAATGAAAGTCTCACTTGATCCTATCATAAGCCTTACCAAAACAATCTTTAGAGAGAGTGGGTTCTTGCTATTAGCTTCAATTTGATTTTCTTGAAGATTGATTTTGAGAAGTCCTATGATGGAAGTGGAGTAGCCCTATTTTGGCCATGTTGCATAGGTCTTATGCTTCAACCCTTTCTTCCTTTGCATTGTCAAGACTATGTTTATAGATGCCTTTGCTTCCCTTACCATTAATGGAGTTAAATCATAGTAGATTGAACTCCTCGAGGCTATCCGACAATGTTGTTCGTTAGCTTTGGCGCTTTAGGTAATCATAGTCGAGTCCCTAGGCTATCTCTTTTAGCAGAGACTAGAGTGCAGGGTTAGGGAAGATTGAAGGCATTCCTTTGCTGTGAGAAAATTTGTAGTTGATCCATGGGCATTTTGCTAGTGATTCCTTCTTGACCATCGTGGAGGATGAAATCTAATATTGCAAAATTGTTGAGTCCCTTTATACCAATGTTTTAAAACTCGAACTTGGAATCGGTCAAGGGTCAACTTAGACTTTGACTTGGACTCATAATGACTTGGACCCATCTAATTTCAATGACTCGGTTTACTAAAAAATACATAACATATTTAAATTTTAATGAAAAAATGTAATGTCCCCTTCCAATTGATCACGACAAAGGATGACTTAGTAGCCTATTCGATTCTCGTAGGCTATAGTCAGCAGAAAAAGGGAGTCACGGGGATTTATTTGGTGTCACTTTGGTGGAGGATGTTATATTCATAAAGTGACATTACGTAAAAATAAATTATTAATCACTTAAACATTAAAAACCAAATTTTAATGTTTAAGTAATAATTAAAGGAGGAATAAGAGTGAGGTTTGATTTGGTCAAGAAAGGGAAAGATCTAGAAGGCTTGGAGGAAGAAAAAAAGGAGGGTTAGCCCTTCACTTTATTATTATGATTTGATCTCTTGTTTTGGAGTGCTCTCTGAGCTAAGTTTTCGTTGGGGTTTTGACAAAACCCTTCCATTTTGGGTTTGGTTTCAATGGTGCAACATTCACCATAGCTAACCAAGCGAAGGACCCATCTAGGGTCATCATTGGAGAATTATCTTGGTTTGTCTTCCGTTGGCAGTCAACGATTTGATTGGATAGGTTCGTGGGATCTCCTTGAGGGACCGATCTATCTTCTGTAGGATTGTGGACACTTGAGGAGGTCGTGGAGCTGATTGGAGGGTCGTGGTAGTGTGAGGAAGCCCGTGGGAGTTTGAAGAAGGCTCAACCTTCTTTCTTTGGCGGAATCGAGGGTCAAGGAGAGCTGTGAAGGTTCCTTTGGAGAGCGAAAGATCTAGAAGGTTTGGAGGAAGAAAAAAAGGAGGGCTGTCCCTTCACTTTATTATTATGATTTGATCTCTTGTTTTGGAGTGCTCTCTGAGCCAAGTTTTCATTGGGGTTTTGACAAAATCCTTCCATTTTGGGTTTGGTTTCGGTGGTGCAACATCCACCCTAGCTAAACAGGCAGAGGACCCATCTAGGGTCATCATTGGAGCATTATCTTGGTTTGTCTTCCATTGGCAGTCAACTATTTGATTGGATAGGTTTGTGGGATTCCTTGGGGGACCGATCTATCTTCTGCAGGACTGTGGACACTTGAGGAGGTTGTGGAGCTGACTAGAGGGTTGTGGCAGTGTGAGGAAGCCCGTGGGAGTTTGAAGAAGGCTCGACCTTCTTTCTTTGGAGGAATCAAGGGTCAAGGAGAGCGGTGAAGGTTCATTTGGAGAGCGAACCACCAATTTGCAGGTTTGCAAGCAGGAAGAGAGGTTGCGGGGGTTCCTTTGGGTGCCGAACCACCTGTTTGCAGGCCCACGAATTAGAGGAGAGGCCGTATAGAAGAAAAGAAGGAGAGTCGCGGGATCTTACAGCTTAAACTATGAGGGTTGAGGAGCAAGTGCTTCTTGACTTAGATCGAATTACATGAACACTAAATCTTTCATCAGTTTTTGGGTCAACCTGTCATGCCTTTTGGAGTAAATGTGCTTGAACATACTCCAAATATGATCTCATCTAGAGACACTGCAGGTTTGGCTCAACACTCAGATTGCCAACTTCTGCAGTTCAGGAATCTGGACATGAGCTGCTTTCCTTTTATCCCTTAATGTACTATTGGAGGTACTATTCCCTTTTAAAATTCAATCTTAAAATTCGATCTATTCTAACCTATTTTCTTACATAGTAGTTTAAGCTATCTATAAATGCTAGACAAAAGGCAATTATGTTACTTAATGAACATTGCAAAATTAGTAGCTGGAAAGGAACATCAACGAGCAAGTTACTTTTTATTCTCTTTCTTTATGTTGTTAAAGTAGTTTGTTGAGGACATTGTTTAATTGTTGCTCCTAAATTGAAAAGCTTGTTGCTTACAGAGACGATTTGACTTGCATTTCCAATGCAGGTTAGGCTTTGTCGTGCAAAGTCTACTGGGCAAATCTATGCAATGAAAAAGCTGAAGAAGTCAGACATGCTTAGTCGTGGGCAGGTTCTAGCTATTTCTTTTTCCATAAATACTTAGAAGTTTAAGTGCAACAGACAATTTGAATGCTCTGTTTGTGTCATTATATCTAATCCCATTTTATATCTAGGGTAAAGTATTCTGATTTGTGCATAAAGGAGTTGAAGTTTTGCCTAATAATTTGTATCAATGAACACACACGTTTGGATTTGTTATATTAAGTCTGGATAAATGTTTTGATTTACTTGGAATATTTCTTGAAGCACTAGGTGCTTATAATATATGGATTTGAGATGAAATGATCCTCCTGTTCCAATGCATAATTATTCAAGTTGCAATATTTGACCTCCACTGCTTCTCCAACGAGTTATGTTGTATTCTCACTGAGTTGATCAAGAATTCAAATAATGATCCTTATGTGAGTGATTTTATGATTGTTCTTTTTCTCTTTTTTACTAAGTCATGTGCAGTGTGCACACATAGTTTTTTAATTAACTTTGTTTCATTGTCGTTTCCAAACTCTGAAGTTCAATAACAGTCCACAGACAAATGGCTTCTCATGTATTCTTTGAAAAGAGACATTTTATAAAAGTTGGTATGCATGGTTCCCATAAGGAATATGACGAAAATCATGGTATTTTAGTTACCCACAAAGTTCTGTACCTGAATCATTATGTTAAATGTTAGAAAATCCAAGTTTAAACTCTCTAGATCACTTGGATATTTTGACATTCTATTTCCTTTTACCCCAACTGTTGACTGTCTGCATTTCTAGAAGACATTACTTTCATTCATTGCCAATTTCAACTGGAGCATAGCTTGGGTCTCTAGCTTGACTGTTTTTTAATGAAATTTTAGCTTCATGGGGATCTCAACCTGTGCTATATGTTTTCTTAAGACTAATGGATGATTATATACCACATTCTATGCTTTTCAGGTGGAGCACGTGAGGTCTGAGAGGAATCTGCTTGCAGAAGTTGATAGTCGGTGCATTGTGAAACTTTTTTATTCATTCCAGGACACAGAATACTTGTACCTTATAATGGAATACCTGCCTGGTGGTGATATAATGACTCTTCTTATGCGAGAGGATGTTTT
>ML784432.1:21763-41464 GCA_009831015.1 Picea engelmannii
AAAATATATATAATTTTTTTTTAAAGTTGAAATATAAATTTTAATTAAAAAAATAAAAAAAATAAAAAAACACTTTTAAAACTAAAAATATTTAAAAAAAATTAAAAAAACACATTAAAAAGTAAAAATGAAATGTTAAAAAAAAACTAAAAAAACTTCGATTATAAAATTAAATTAAAAAAATAAATAAATCAAAAAGTTATTTTTATTCACATGGGAGGTCGTGGGTATCGTGGGGGGCGATGTTGGGCATCACCCCGCTTGACACCCACGACGCCCAAACAAAACACCTACGCGTCCAAACAAAATGTGTGTGTTTTAAATACTCGACATCGACCCTTTAACATTAATCATTGGACATCAACGACAACATAATACAACACATGTTAGGGTATCTATTGTAAAAATTTAAAATCAAAGAAAGGTTTCAATCTACAGTCCTTTTCCTCAAGGAGTTAATGTAAATAATAAGTAAACTTTTAATGTAGAGAAATTATTTTAAACATGCTCATCTTGGCCTTGTCATATCAGTCCCGTGATTGATCTCTAGCCCATTTAGGCCTAGCATTTTAGCCTTCTCTGATAGCACTTTGTAACACACCCAACCCCCCAAGTACCTTTTAAGGGATGGGGTATTGATTTTTTCTTTTTCTTTTTAGACATCTTGAGGCCTATTCTAGAGGGCACAAGAACCTCCTTCTCATCAATAACTTTCTAACGATTTTAAGTTTGCTTAAAACTAAGCTCTAGATAAAAAAATTTGGCTTCCCAAAGTTCTTGGACCTCCATGGGCCCAAGGCCACCTTACTACCACATGGAATCCACATGGTATCTTAATACTCATTCCATCTGATGTAAAATCTACCATCGGGCACACTAAGTGCACGTGCCAAATCCCTTGATCTTTATTCATCGTCATAAGGGTTTTACTCCCACAAAGCCTTAAACACCCCAACACTAAAAGTTCTGATAACAATCCATTAATAGAACCCATCTTAGATCAACGGTCCTCATGACGATCATCCAACAACCCTAAATGAGTCGGTGAATCTAGCTTGTGTGACATTTAACTCTCCTTCGATCTGATGTTTCTCGATATGATAGTCGAGATTGAATCTCCACCCTATGCCGACCAAGGGTCTAGATATTTCCTCCTTTCGTGATCGTCAGTGTTTCATAACAAAGCCTAACAGGTTCCCCCTTGAATCCCGACAATATTACGCCTAGATCAATGGTTTAGATCCATTGGCCCGCATATCCAACGATCAGAAAATCAAACCAAGACCTAAAGGACCTCCTCGCCCAATGGGCCCACTTTTCCTTGTTGACCAATTATGTAGTGACATATGTCACTGCTTCACCACACTAGTTGTCATGCTGACACCCTCACCTCATCACAACGTTAATCTCTCTCAGACATGTATTAGGGAAATTAATGGTGGTGATCTCTCTCGCCTATCGGCAGATCGATGACTCCCCTCAAGCTGTTGAAGACTGAGTCATCGTCAACATTTTTGGCCAACACACAGACTTGAAAACCCTTTAAAGTCCAATGAATGGTCAAATTTTGACCATGTCCAGATCTAACCACCCAACTCACAATCTACACTATAAATATTTTTTGGTCCTCTGGGGACCACTCCTATCTCTTAAACCATTCCACTTGTGACATGCATAACCCCTAAGGACATGCTAGTTGCCACCTATCCTGACACATGTCCCTGCCACTGCCTGCCACCTGGGGTGACTTGTGGCATACATAACTCAACACGAGGTTCTATTTCAATAAACATGAGTCACCTTGACACATGGCATCATCTCTGTTGGAAAAGTGGCACCATCGTCACTTGACATGTGTCATTCCTCTTCCTATAGATTCTCTCTTAAAGGCGCCAAGTCATCATGACACAGGGCACAACCCTTTCTTGAGACATGGCACCATCCACATCACCCTCTTAAATAATTTAGTAGGAGATCAACAGTGTAGATCTCCTTTTAGAGTTCCTCCTATCACGAAATATAAACGGTCCATATCTCCTCTTAGAGTTCCTCCATTTAGGACAAATCAATGGTCCATATCTTCTCTCATAGTTCTCCATCAGAGTATTTTCATTTCAATGAACCAAACTACTTCGAAGGACTCACTACGATGGACAAGATAGATTTTTTCACGATTCCTGCAACCAACGATTGAGATTTTATTAATGGTCTACAGGATCTCCTATCCATCTAGATCCACACTCATCCCATCGACCAATCAATTATTGACACGTGTCATCTTGATGGTGCTCCTGGTCAACACCATCTCACTCTTCCACCTTGACCTGCTAAGTGGGACACCCCGATGATCAAAAAATTAGGTTAAGCTTGCCCACTTCCAGATCTACAGTCCCTGCTCGACCTTGAAGTTTCTCCTTCAAGGTTTTTCTATGACCACTTGAGATATTCCTCCAAAATTCCACTCTGACCAACTCTTTTCAACAGATTTCACTCCGATATAATTGCGACTAGATCCAATGGTGATAAATATGCGACCTCCATGCTTCGATGGATCGATGGCTCTAGTTAGTTTAGAGTCTTATCCTAGCCTAAACATGGGCTACTTTGATGAATGCACCATCCAATAAATGGTCATATCTACTTTCCATGTAGATCCAATGGCTCTTGTTTGTTCTCGGAGCTCTCCTCCATCTAAGTCCCACCACAACCCTACGCTTAAATAATCCGACGACCAAGTCCAACTGACAGTTGAGATCATGTCATCGTTCAATCCTATGATATATCAATGGCTATCATGTCTTAGGGTACATCCTATCTAGGAATCACATCCTATTACAACAAAGGGTTAGGATCTATTCGCTATGCTAGTCCAACGATTGTGATTCCTTCAGGCTCAAAACATGGGTTTTATACATATCATCAGTCTGGATCTAGACTTAGCCATTCAATGAATTATTCTAAGTCTTTTCTAAGGTCTTACCAAGTCTTTAAGAGCTCTCGCCTTGCTCCAAAAAAACACTAAGGAATTCCTTCCTTGCCACTATTACGGTTAAGATATTGTCCCCTCGAGGGGGAGGAATGCAACACTCCCTTCCTCTCGGATCCCTCTCTTGTCTCTTACAGGTATGGTCCCCTTTCTTAGGAAAACTTTCTACCACCATATACATCTAATTATGCACTACAAAATTGTAGGCCCATGTTTATATTCCTTAACTTATAGAAATATCGAATGTTCATACTCAGTGCACAATTACATGTGCAACTTCATTATTATTTCAAGTACATCAACTTCTAATAATATATGAATTCATTCCTTCAATGTGCATAACCATTCATGAGTAAAACCAAAGGATTCAACTAACCCTATAGTTTCCCTTTTTATTTCAAGTTCAAGGACTCGTCAAGGAATAAACATGAACACTATTAACCAAACGTACAAATCCACAGTACACTTACATGCATATAGCCATACCATTAATTCCATTACATAGAGTATATGAGATACTTATTTGTTTACAAGATATACCAACCAACTAAATGTGAGTGTTCTCCTTTCAACCCAACCATAAGATCTGTGTGCTCAATCACTTCGGCAACAGGACACCCTCATTCCAAGCCATGACACCACCAGGGAACTATCTACGCTCATCTTCCTTAGCTCGAGCCTCTTCGAAGTTTATCATATTCCTTCCAACATCAAACTCATGGAATCGCAGCTCAGGATGGGTTCTTGGGTTCTCATACCACTCCTGCGACTAACTCCTTTCTCCAAAACTCCCCCTGAACTCTCCTAGAGTTCTTCCTTTTTATTCTCTTTTCTTCCATTTCCCCCTTCGTGCATTTCTTGCACATAATCTCTTGGGAAGGTTCTCGATCTGTCCCCTTCCTTCTATTAGAAGGAACCCATAGGTAAATCACAGGAACTCGTGAGGTCTTTCCCATTGTCCTATGGATTATAGCTTCTTCTATCCCATTCATACCTCCATACTCCCATTCATTTAGGGTGGTTGGTTTCTCAACCACCAATCCTCCCTCATTAATTGATTTTCCTTGAAATCGGGTCTCAGGTAAATAATCTTTTACTTCCAATTCAATTATTTCAGCAAAGGGGCATTGAGTCATCTTAGCATAATGAACCCCTCTCTAGGTTTCCCATTATTTCCCTTGGTAGTATCATGGCCAATACTTGAAGGCTTCACCCCTACAGTCAGTTGTTGGAATTTTTTATTGATCATTAATACCTTTACATTGTTTTCATGTCAGAGCATGGAAATCATTAATTACAAATAATTACAAATAATCATAGTTTTAGAGAGGGGTTGTCGCAACCTCACTTCCACGTGGCTTCCTACCACTCATGCCATCCGATGTGCTAACATGGATTCTTCCACCTTGACCAGCGGGCTTTCCAAATTAATTTCCCCGATCACTTGGGCATGTTATCGTCGTCGTCGAGGATTATACTCCCATGGACTATCAACACCCCCAACGCTAATTGTTCCAACGACTATGTCGTCGTCGAGTTTAACCCCAGATCTAATAGTTCTCGGAACTTGGTAGGAAAAGGTTCAGATCTCTTCGTCACCTAAATCTTGAATGACGATTAACATCCTTTCTCCCGACCTCTTCTACGATGAACAAATGGGACCTACAAACATTCATGGATTTGATTTCATCTCGCCATTTCACCATCCAACGAATGTCATTTAACACTGAATCCATTTTCTTCATCAACTTGTTCTCTAGTTCTTACCCGGGTGTCTATCCACCATATTCTGATGAACAAATAGGATCTTTCCACACCTATATCTAATGGTCTATATTGTAATTGAGGGTATAAGTCTTCCAACCTCTTTCGAGACTAGTCAATTCCTTTGACCATTCCATTGGTGACACATTTCACCCCTAGAGATATGTTGGATACCATGCTGGCATATCATGTCATCATGAAATCATCATCCAATTTTTCTCACTAAAGAGGAACCTTCAACAATATACAATGGAGATCACTCTCGCCTACATGATGATATATGACTGTCGTTTCCTTTCAAAACCTTCATCGTCATCGACGATTCTTGAAAAATATATCCCAACTTCATCACTCTTCTATTTTCTGACAATGATGCTTTTAGCATCAATGATCTGTATTTCATTGATGTCACTCCTGACAGATCGATGATCCTCATCTCATTTTAAGGATTTTATCATCGTCACACTTTACATAAGTCCCAACACTCAATTGTTCCCAATGACGATGCATTTTCTGAGACAGGGATGAGATATACTCACCTTGTCGAATCGACGACTATGAACTCTCTTGACTTAACGCTGGGTTTTTCGACTGGCTAACACTCGGAATTTGGGATTTATCCAATTTTGGGTTCTAACAGGCCTACGCTTGAAGGTTTTTCAGGCCTTCAAGGGTTCATAGACTATTCCAAGACCCCCATGCTCCTTCCAAATTCGATGTAAGTGGATTTTGTAGATTTTTCTGAGGTCCTATGAGGCTGCCACCTAAGGTAAGTCCTTGAACTTAGTATGGCTCTAAGTTTCAACTGTGTGGCTATCTTTTCTTCCTGTTTTAGGACAGAAAACAGTCACCCAACTTTCTTCTCAATGTTTAATGGTTAAGTTCTCTTTTAAGGTGCCCTTGCAAGTGTTTTCTTTACTCAATGTTAGCACATGCATAATACATTAAAACACATAACACTACCTCTAGATATTTTAACTTTAAAATTCTGATCTACACTTCTAAGCATGCATAAATTTGACATAGGTATTTTTGGTCAACATGACCCTGGATAAAACCCCCCTGGGGAAATCCAGTTTGGGATATATGTCTATATAATGGGGAAATAGATGGTGGAGTACAACAAGTAAAAAATATAGATGAACTTGTTACAATATCAACTTGTCTCAAGCTGAAATACAAGTCCAAACCAAGCAGGTGCACCCTAGCATGGTGTGCCCCTCATAAATGCTACCAAATCCACCAAAACTGCTCCAGATGCAAGCTGTGAGATCATAATGGAAAATACCTTCACAAGAATGAAGATCTGATGTGTGACCTCCCTTTGCAATTGATCCCACTTCAATCTGACAGGTGTAAGTGCTCCCCAATGATGATGCACCCTCCTCAGAACTGGAAGCTCCCCATTAAATAACCGAGACTCCAAGCTAGATGCCTCTCTCCATGGAAGCATGCACCCTAGCTAGTCTCTCCCAATGCAATTGTTCTCATCCTCTTGTTCCTCCTACTTCTCCTCAAGTGAAAAAGACAAGGAATGAAGCCTCCTTTTCCCCTAGCGCCCTCCTTTAGGAAGCATAAGGAAACCTAAATAATGGATGGATGAGATCATCTCATCTCATCCCTAATCAATGGTTGAGATCATCTCACATATATCTCAACTCAAAACCCACTTTACTTAAGTTTCCATATTTTACATAATTTTCACTTTATGTCTATTAATTCACCCACATTGTGAATTAATTGTCACTTTAGGCTAAAATGAACAAATTTCACTTTTGACTTAAATATCCTAAGTCAGATTGAAATTAGACACAAAGTACATAGTACAAGGGTAATAGTCTCCTCCTTTGTGCTTAGAGACTCACAAGCACATGGGGACCACTTTCCAAGGTACCCAAATCTCAACCCTCCCTCTTACCGAGGAAGGTTCTCATCACCACCAATCTCATCCCCGCAACGAACATGGTTGCCTCCTGGAATATACTCGGTGAGTATGGTTGTACCCTAATCATTGAAAGTGGACTCTGTCACAGATTTGCTCAATCTATGTGATCTATAAATGGAACTGACTCTCCATCTATCCAAGATCACCTAGATCTCTGAATCTCACCGAAGATCTCCACCTTGGTCTCCCAACAAGGATTTCCACCTACTCTTGGCATCTCACCAAGAGTCTCCCCCTCTTGATATCTCACCAAGAGTCATCAACTTGGACTCTTGCCAAGTAAATTCCACCTAAAGTGGATCTAGAACCCGATCTTCCCGTCTTAGAAGCTAAGTGAAGCTCAAGCCTCTGTGGTGCCCTGCTCCTCCTCCTCATCAACCTCTGATGCACTAAAGCTGTAGCACCAACTCTCTATTTTCTCGGCTGCTCTGAAACTATATCTATCATGGGTGGACCAGTCACTCTCTCTGAAGATGTCCAGGGACACTGAGTCTCATCTCCCTCTGAATCACTGTTGTGAGTCAGTTAGTCCTCATCAACTTTGTCTCCCCATCTAGTGTTGGATGGTGTAATAGATGACAAGGTAGTCGCAAATTCACACTCTCTCGCAAACTAATCACTCAACTCTATCTCCTCTGTTGTCACTGCTGACACATCCTGATGCTTCTTCTTCTTCATGGGACACTGTCTTGCATAGTGACCCATGTCTCCACAAGAAAATAATCTCACTGTGCTCATGTCTCTCTTCTTTCCACTGTGACTACTCTCTCCTCCCTGTGGTGGGGCCCCAAACTTGGGACCCTACCGACCTCCATGACTAGTCTTCTTCTTTCCCTTTGTCCAAAGAGAAAGGTCCTCAACACCTGAAACTGACTACTGCTTCTACTGTTGCTGTCCAGAAGCTTCGACTGCAAGCCTAATCTCCTTCTGGATGAAGTCATCCCACAATGCCATGTACAAATGGACCCCAATATTTGGTGAAGATATTCATAGTTGTCCTCACCAAAGAGTTAGGGTTCACCACCTCTCCGACAACTCCAAGCTCGTCTCTGATCTGGGTATATCTACCAAGGAATGAGGTAACCGACTCATCCTCGAGCATGCGAATGCTCCTCAATCGATCATGAAGAACTAACTTTTGATTCTCATTAGATCTCTCGTACAACTTGCATAGAGATGCCCACATCTCATATGCATAAGTATTCCCAGTCAAGTGGGGAATAATATGATCTCTGGCTGCATCACAAATGGTCCTCTTTGCCTTATTGTTCTTCCTGAATTCTTCCAACAAGACTAGGGCAGTAACAAGAATAACTGGAACAGCCGCCTCGACTATGTCCCATAGCTCAAGGTTCTCTAAGACAAAGACGATCATCATCTTCCAAGGTGACCAATTGCTAGCCCCGACTAGCCTGTCCTCCACACACATCTGAGATACTGACATGTCTGTCAAACTGTGGTCACTCTGATGCTCCAAATGTAAAGGAACACTACCTCACTCCTGTCAACACAAGTGTGAAAAGAGGAAAGAAAAACCACAACCTCACTCCTAGTTAGTAGGTGTGAAAAAAAGGTCGTATTCTACAGCCTCACTCCTGTCCACGTAGGTGTGAAAAGAGGCTGTCCACAAGTGTCAAAAATCATTCCAACAAAAGTGCCCACAATTGTCCACAGACACTGTCAACTAGTTGTCCAAAATATGCCCTGAGTTGTTCAACCGACATTGAATGAGAGGTGCCTTTAAATCTGAAGTTTAGCTACTGTTTTGGACTGAAAACTTGCTGTCCAAAACAACCAACAAATCTGATATAAAACCTCACAAAACTGCCCACAAAAGTGCTCCAAAATCAGCAAGTCTAAGCCACCTTTGTCTCTGATATCATGTATATTTTTCTGAGGTCCTATGAGGATACCACCTAAGGTCTGTCCTTGAAATTAGTATGGCTCTAAGTTTCAATTGTGTGGCTGTCTTTTCTTGTTGTTTTAGGACAACAAACAATCACCAAACTTTCTGCTCAATGTTTAATGGTTAAGTGCTCTTTTAAGGTGCCCTTTCAAGTGTTTCCTTTACTTAATGTTAGCACATGCATAATACATTAAAACACATAACACTACCTCTAGATATTTTAACTTTAAAATTATTATCTACACTTCTAAGCATGCATAGATTTGACACAGGTATTTTTGGTCAACATGACCCTGGATAAATCTCCCCAAGGAAAACCAGTTTGGGATATATGTCTATATAATGGGGAAATAGATGGTGGAATACAACAAGTAAAAAATATAGATGAACATGTTACAATAGCAGCTTGTATCAAGCTGAAATACTAGTCCAAACCAAGCAGGTGCGCCCTAGCATGGTGTGCCCCTCATAAATGCTACCAAATCCACCAAAACTAGTCCAGATGCAAGCTGTGAGCTCAGAATGGAAAACCCCTCCACAATAATGAAGCTATGATGTGTGGCCTCCCTCTGCAACTGATCCCACTACAATCTGACAGGTGTAAGTTCTCCCCATTGATGATGCACCCTCCTCCTCAAGTGTGCCCTCCTCAGAATTGGAAGCTCCCCCCTAAATAACTGAGACTCCAAGCTAGATGCCTCTCTCCATGGAAGCATGCGCCCTAGATAGCCTCTCCTAATGCAACTTTTCTCATCCTCTTGCTCCTCCTACTTCTCCTGAAGTGAACAAAACAAGGAATGAAGCCTCCTTTGCCCCTTGCGCCTTGCTTTAGGAAGCATAAAGAAACCTAAATGATGGATGGATGAGATCATCTCATATCATCCCTAATCAATGGTTGATATCATGTCACATATGTCTCAACTCAAAACCCACTTTACTTAAGTTTCCATAGTTTCCATAATTTTTACTTTATGTCTATTAATTCACCCACATTGTGAATTAATTGTCACTTTAGGCTAAAATGACCAAATTTCACTTTTGACTTAAATATCCTAAGTCAAAGTGAAATTAGACACAAAGTACATAGTAAAAGGGTAATAGTCTCCCCCTTTGTGCTTAGAGACTCACAAGCACATGGGGACCACTTTCCAAGGTACCCAAATCTCAACAAATTTCTTGTATATCTTGCAATATTTCCACTTAGATGGGTCATCTTCTCATTGTTTAGGACCTCCCATCCCACACATGAACTTCCCCAACACCAAGACACCTTCATCATTTCCCTTATGAATATTTTTTCCATATCTTGCAAACTTTCCTTTCAAGGCTGCAAAGTCCTTAGGGATACAAACTGCTCATACTGGTCTATTTTCATAATTTAAAAGATTACATAAGAACCATGTCAATTATATCCCATTTATCCAAGAACTCATTTCATTCATTACAAGAATCTACATTTCCCATTAAATCAGACAAATACATGTATACATCATTCATACACAATTAAACAAACCAACTTATACACTTATCTGATTAGGAAAAATAGCAAACACCAACTAACGAAGAGAGGATTTCTTTCCTCCCAACCTTAGGCCATATTGTAGAGTGCCTTCCTGCAGTAAGCCACCCTTGTGCCAAGAAATAATACCACAATGGGAATGACTCAACTGGTTTTGAAGGTTAGGATGACCTAGGAAGGTTTCTCTCATTCCTCCCTTGACAACAATATAATTTGCCCCATTCCCACTGAGCTAAAGGTCTCTATAGGTTTATCAACTAGTTTATCAACTAGATTTCCTTTGAACAATGGAGTCCTTTCTCTGCTATACAGTCCCTCGATGACCTCCCCTTACCCATGTCGTTTTCTTTCCAGTAAGTACCAAGTTGTATCCCTCTATTACTCTAGTTTGGATCCGAGTCTTCTCTATTTCATAGTGATCATCAATAAGTTGGAAAAGATTCCTTTTTTCTTCAAGGAAATCTCTCCATTCTCTTCTCTTTGATCTATTCCAATGAACACCTCTTCCCACAACACTCTCGACTTGTGAGATCATCACTCACTAAATGTTCCTCAAAATGTTCTCTTCTCTATGCACTACATGATCTATTCTTCTGATGCCACTTTTGGTGACTAATTATTCATTTTCATGTGTGCTTCTCTTTTCTACCTGTGTGCATGTTCTGGTTTCCTTCCCACATCCCTCTCTCTATTGGAAGTATCCTATGGTTTGGTGGTATTTGGTGGTGTCTTTTCCACCTTCGGTCTCTTCCTTGACCAATCCTCTTGGGATTCCCATGGCTTCCTGCAGAAACAAACCATAGTTTGTAGTTCCCATCTTGAAGGGGAAAATCCATGGTGTCCTCTATGTCATTCTGCTTAGTTGACCCCTTGCCTCCTTCAAGAGACAAAAATGCCAGCAGTTATTAACTACCTCAACCACCAATATGACTTCCATAATTGGTCACATGGTTTCCTATTAATCTTGGTACAGTAGTAGGTGTATGGTTATGTTTTGCAAGCATAATATGTCTTGTTAAACAAGATTCATGTTTTCTTCATAAGAACATCTTAGTTCCACCGTACTCAACCACTCAATCAATCCTTGCTTCATCAATTCCCACTTGTGTATCATGGCCAGTACTCTCAAAGTTGTTCCCTCTCAGTCATATTTTTGGTGTTTTCATTAATTAAAACACATTTACATGTTCCATAAACATAATCATATGAATTCTTAGCCTAATAGAAATATTGGTGGAAAAAAGGGTGTTACATCCCCCCCCCTTAAATAAACATCATCCTCGATGTTTAAAACACCATGTATATCAATTATACAGAAAACAAAAATGGATATTCCAATCTCATGGCATCTTCTAGCTCCCATGTAGCCTCATTTGCTCCAAAGTGATTCCATTGCACCTTGACCTGCATAATGGTTCGGTTTCAGAGCATTGTTTCTCTCCTATCTCGGATGCATTGAGGTTCAAGAAATAATTCTCCCTCTAGTTCCACTTGTATCAGATTCCAATAAATAACATGATTAGAATCATGTACATATTTCTTGAACAAAGAAACATGGAACACATTATGAGATTTAACAATAGGTTGTAATGCAAGTTTGTATGCTACTGGTCCTATTCTCTCCAAGACTTCAAAAGGTCCACAATAGCAGGGTGCTAATTTATCACACATTCCCATTCTCATGGAACTTATCTTTGGTTTTACTTGGAGATACACATGATCCCCCACTTTGAACTCTCTGTGAGTCCTCTTGATGTTTTCATAGCTCTGTTTTCTGTCATGAGCCACTTTTGTATTTTTCCTTATATTAACCATGGCCTGTTCCATTTCTTTTAGAAATTATGGTCCAAGTGTGATTCTATCCATTGGATTGTCCTAGATGATTGAAAATATACACTTCCTTCCATACATAACCTCAAACGAGCTCATTTTCAATCATTCTTGATAACCATTGTTGTAGGAAAACTCTACCAGGGGTAGACAATCTTCCCATTACTTAGGCTGATGCATAACATGAATCCTCAATATGTCTTCTAATACTTTTCTCACTATTTTGGTATGACCATATGTTTGAGGGTTCTAGGTATTTCTAAACACCAACTACATTCCCAATCCTATAAACAAGCTTTTCCAAAAACTTGAGGTGAACTTGGAATCTCTATCCGAGATTATGGTCTTGGGAAAATTGTGCAATCTGAAAATTTATTTTATAAAATAATTAGCAACGTCTATGGATTTGAAATTAAATTTAATGGGGATAAAGTTAGCTTCCTTTCTCAGCTTATCCACTACAACCATGATCACATCATGTTTATTCATTGTATTTGGTAGACCTATAATAAAATCCATGGAAATCATTTCCCATTTCCACTCTGGAATTGGCAAAGGCTGCAATAACCCAGTAGGATGTTTGTGCTCAACTTTTAACTATTGGAACTCTAAAATTTTTGTAATGTACTGCTTCATCCCCCAACAATAATACAAATGCCTTATTTCTGTTACCATTTTATGGTAACTAGGGTGACCTACATATGGTCTTCTATGGAACTCATCCATAAGAAAATGCCTCAGTTCTGTTGAATTAGGCACACATAGTGTATTTTTATACAAAAACAAACTACTGTCCCCAAGATGATATCCTTCGTTTTTATTTTCCTTGGGTTCTTTTTGTAACCCTTTTATGACTTGATTGAAGAACTCATCTCCCTAAAAGAGGGGTTTAATCCTCTTCTTGATATCAAACTCTCCTACACTTGTTGTTTCTAAGTGCACTGTCTGCACATTTTTCCTAAGTGTGTTTGCCAATCTATTTTCCTTTCCCATAATGTGTTTGATTTCAAAATCAAACTTGCTAATCAATTCCATCCGCTTAGCCTGTCTAACATTCAAAATCGATCGATTGAATAGATACTTTATACCATAGTGGTCTATAATTAGGAAAAATATTCTCCCAAGCAAGTAGTGTCTCCACATTTTTAATGCACGATTGTTGCAAGCTCTGAATCATGGGTAACATAATTCTACTCATGCTCATTCAATTTTTGTGATTCATAACAAATCACTTGGCCATATTGCATAAGAAATATTACTAGCCCCTCTTTTCAAGCATCAGTGCAAACCGAGAATTTTTTTTCAGGGTCTGCAATGTTTAAAACATGGGCATTTGTCAAGAGATGTTCCAGCTGCTGGAAGCTATCTTCACACTCTGGTGACCATACAAATCTCCATTTTTTTTGCAATGAAGAAATATTATTACCAATCTTGGAAAATCATTTTCTGAACCTTATGTAATATCCAACCAACCCCATGAAGGATATTACTTCTGTCACATTCCTAGGGGCAAGCCAATCCAATATTTCCTTAATATTTTCGAGATCCAGTGCCACTCCTTCTGCTGAGATTATTTGGCCTAAGTAATGGATTTCATTTTGGAAGAAATAAATTTGTTGAACTTATCATACAACTAATGTTCCCTTGGCACTTGTAGCACCATCCTAAGATCTTATTCATGCTCTTCTCTAGTCTTTGAATACACCAAAATTCTATCCACAAATACCAGGACAAAATTGTCTAAATATTTTCTAAGCAGAATATTCATCAAACACATGAATGTAGATGGTGCATTTTTAATCCCAAATGGCACGACTACAAAATCATAGTGCTCGTACCTTATTCTAAAGGTTGTCTTGTGGATGTACTCATCCTTGATTCTAACTTGGTGATATACTGACCTCAAATCGATCTTTGAGAAAACTGCAACTCCTTTGAGCTAGTCAAAGAGATCATCTATATTACGAAAATGGTACGTGTTCTTTATGGTCATCTTATTCAATTTCCTATAGTCAATGCATAGTCTCAAGGTACCATCCTTCTTATTTACAAACAAGGTTGGTGCTCCCCATGGGGATAAACTCAACCTAATATAACCTTTATCCAACATTTCCTTCAACTACACCTTCAGCTCCACCAACTTTGGTGTGCTCATCCTATAAGGAACTTTTGATGTTGGTATTTCTCTAGGCACAAGGTCTATTGAAAAATCAAGATCTCTTTTTGGAGGTAGTCCAAGTACTTACTTTGGAAACAAATCTATGAATTCCCATAGCACAAGATGATCTTCATCCTTTAGCTCCTTGCTTTCAATTGAGTTAATCACTTGTATAGCATACAAGAGGCACCCTTTCTATTGAAATTATTGAGTTGCAACATTGATATTTTCTTCACTGAAAATGGATTATGAATGCCTTGCAAAAATATTTCATTACCATCCTTATCTTCACATTCCAAAACCTTCTCATAACAATTTAATTTCTCCTTGTGGGAAGCTAGACAATCTATACCCCAAAATACATCATATTATCCTAGGGGTAGGATATTCAAGGTTTTCTGAGTATGTAGTCCATTCATTTCGTTTGGACGGGCTTCAAATACCTCAACCACTTTCCTCTTTGTTCCAGTGGATAACTGAACCAACCATGCTCTTGCATGTTTATTTCTATGTAATGAACATGCCTACACAACTTGCGGTAAAATATAATAGAGGTTACATCCTAGGTCAATCAAAATAGAGATAGGTTGATTGGTAATAATACCTTCCAATTACACCATAGAGGCTTGGTGGTATTCTTGTCAATTCTCCACAACTGCATATATTCTTGACACACTTCTGTCTACATTGTTGATTGTGGCTACTTCCTGTACATTATACACCTTCCTGGTGTCATTTTTTGTGTGAGGACAATCCCTCAACATGTGTGTCTCTCCACATCCCCAAAATTGCAAAGGTCCTTTCTTGGGTTCCTTTGCTCTTTCTCTTGCTTGTGTTGCTAGTTTATTTCCACTCTAAGATGGGAAATTTTGTTGATGTACACTTCTACTTGGCTAACTAAACTATGCACCCTTCCTTGAATTCTTGTGTGAAAAGGACTTGAATCCATTCTTTTGGAATCCAATCTTGTACTTCCTCTTATAATCTTTCAAAGCCTCTTGTTTATGCTTAGAATGGTCATAAAAACACTTATCCTTCTGAATAGTGTCCTCCAATGTATTGGGGTTATCAAACACAATCCTGTCTTGGTAGGACTGTGTCAATCCACTGAGAAAACACTGCACTCTCTCTTTCACATACTTGAGGTAAGGGACATACCCCAACAAATCCATAAACCTTTTGGCACATGCATCCATGGTAAGTTTTCCCAACTTATGCTCATGAAATTCCTTGATTTTTTCATCATAATACTTCTCAGGTAGGTAAGCCTTCCTGGAGTATTTCTCAAATTGTTTCCAGGTTAGTTTTGTTTTCTTTAATCCCTTGATTTCCTTGAGGTCTTCCCACCAAATGGAAGCTCCTCCATTCAGGTTAAAGATGGTGATCCTTGCCTTAGTATTCTTGGAGTAACTATGTACTCAAAATTACTACTTCAAACCAAACAACCATGCCTCTACTCCTTCTCCCTTCTTAATTTATCCATCGAAGGTAGGAATCTTAGCCTTCTTGAATTCTTCACCAAAAGAACTATGATAATTCTTCCTCTTTTTCTTCTTAGAGACACTTGACTCTATGCCACTACTGGAAAAATATATAGAAGTAGCCTTATTTCCAGATGACTCCATGGAAACACTTACACCATATCTTCCTTTCTTGGCATCTCGATGCCTATTCATGGAAGAACTCTTTCTCACATTATTGTGATCCAATCCATGCTTTGAGAATATGAAGGGTTTTTTATCCTCTCGGATTGCTACAACTTTGCATTACTCGGGCCTTACTGATGTTTTTGAATATCCAACAAGCTCTATAGTAATATTGCATTCAAGTCTGTTTGTTCGGCCTGAGCTCTCATGAGCCTCTCATTGCATGCATTTAGACTTATAACAATGGACATAAAATATGGAGGGGTTTCTCTATCCCTCCGGCTATCAGATTCCTCATCTTTTAGGTGCGAGGTGTCATCCATACTATGTTGTACCATTCACCTCTACTTCCTTTCAGTACATCCTATGTGTTGAAAAAAGAACCATTATCATTAATCTCATTACCAATTTAAAAACACATATACCTGACAATGTTAAAAAATTTATAAAACAATTTTAAGTGACCTTGGTGGCCCATTCAATCCTAGAGTTTGAACTCAAATCTAATACCACTATGTGACACACCTAACCCCATAACCCTCTCTTAGGATGGTGGGATGTTAAGATTTATCTTTTCTCAACTAAGCTCTGATTTGATCCTAAGAATCATAGGTATATTCCTTTATCTGGGAGATCTCCAACGAATGTATTCATGCTCAATTTTGAGCTCTAGAGTAGAAGTTACAACCTCCTAAAGTTTCAGGTTCTCACTGGAAAATCCACCTCACTACCACCTGACATCCACGTGGATTCCTACCACTCATGCCATCCGATGTGGCGATAACATGGATTCTTCCACTTGGCCCAACAGGTTTTGAATGGCCCTGATCACTTGGTCCTTCTTTCGTCATCGTCAGGGATTATACTCCCATCAAGTATCAACACACTCAACATCGAATGTTCCAATGAAAATGTCATGGGTAGGTTTAACCCCAGATCTAATGGTTCTCGAAACCTAACAAAAAGAGGTTCATATCTCATCATCACCTACATCTTGCACAATCATTAACATCCTTGCTCCTAACATATTTTACAATGAATAAATGGGACCTACAAGGATTCATGACTATGATTTTAGCTCTCCATTCCACTAGTCAACAACTATCGTTTGACCCTAAATCCTTTTTCTTCATCGACTCATTCTTTGGTTCTTACCTGAGCCTATAATCACCATATTCTGATGAAAAACTAGGATCTTGCCACACCTATATCTAATGGTCTAGATTGCAATCAAGGTTATAAGGATTCCAACCTCCTCCGTGAAAACTCAAGTCCATTGACCATTCAATTGGTGACACATGTCACCCCTAAATATATGTTGTCTGCCATACTGGCATATAACATCATCATGATGTCATTGCCCCATTTTTCTCACTTAAGAAGGACCTTCAACTATATATGACAGAGATCACTCTTGCTATTGTTAGCACTCTATAAATTTTTCCCGACTGATAGACAAACAACATAGGTAACTGTTTCAACCAACTTTAGAGTTGGGAACTAGCCTACTCAACTCATATGGGGATCTCTCTTGTCACTGGGTATTTCTTTGATAATCAGTGGCTATATATATTTTTTTGGGGGGTTTTATAAAGTTGCTGGCGAGGAAGGGGAGGGACACTCAGGGCTATGGAGTCGAAATTCTGAAAGTGAATGAAAACAATGACTGTCTGGTAGAACTCTCCAGAGGATAAAGGATAAATGAGGCAATGAATATGAGTTGTAAATGGAGTTTAATCAGAGTGGTAAGAGGGAGGAGAAAAAAAAAACTGCATCAAAGCATTACATAAATGAATTCTGAATTATCTAGGAAGAAATACACACAATTTAAATTTCTTAAGCCGAGAGCGTCACAAGACGAATTCTGGGCCTTTAACTCTCCAATTTAAATAGACGAAAATGTAAATGGAATAAAAGAACACAGGAAATACATACAATGAAAGGAGACAAAACTCATATCACCACCATTATAATCTTTTCATAGAGACTTCAAAAGATTTTGCATGTGTATTCAATTCATCTCTAGAAAATTACAATTGAGTTTAGAAACAACTAAAAGGTGCCCTTGCACTTCCGCCAACATTAATTCGTTCAGAGTTTCTATTACTTATACAATTCGATTACAATGGCTGAAACTAAAACATTTCGGTTTCTAAAACTGACTACAATAATAACAAGCCAATGATTTCGGTAGGCGAACCGATTTACAATGATTACGAAAAAAACGTTTCAAAAACTAAGGACAGATTCCTTTGACTACTCGACTTCCTCTTCGCCATCTGTCTTGCTTCAATATCCTGTCGAATCTTGCCAATCTGGTGACACTTGGAGGCTATTTACTGGTCCCTGGAAAACTGCATTTCATTCTGCCTAGCTGCACGATCTCCTTCCACTGCGAGTCGGAAGGAATCTCATAATCCATCATTTATTTTATCATAATTTCCAATTCGATGAAAGTAGCATAAGTCATAGTTGACAACCCGATCTTTACTCCCTTAAACTGATTTAAGATCTCAAAGTATGTGGCCAAACATTCCACCAAACTTGGTCCCTTCTGGTTTTCTTCCAGAGCTTCAAATTTGGAGTGATCCATTCTGCACTGGGTGAGGAGAGAATTGTATTCCTCTTGATCGTATAATTTCCCTTTTCCATCCCAAAATGATGGGAGGCCCTTGATGAACAATTGTTCAAATGTATCCTTAAACTATTTTATACTCTGCTCCATCTGCATGGCTTTGGTTTGAACCGACTTGAGAAAATTGTTCTTAGCGATGATCCTCCTGGCCCAAATGATCAGTGCAGTTCTGTCTTTGACCCCAATGGTTTGGAGTTTGGTAGTGGGTACAAAATTCAGTAAATTAATAGCATTCTGGGCCCATTCCGAGGGCTTTTTTGCTAGTGTCTCATTAACAACAGTACATCTGCTTCGAGCAGTGATAGCCACACTGTCTTTGTCATTTATAAAATTTAGATAAACCTTGAATTTAACAGCTTCAACAACAATAGCATCCCATATTACATGTTTAGATCCTTGCAACAATACTTTTCCCTTCAACCTCGTCTTTAGCTCTTTCACCCTTTCTTGCAAATCTTGATTCTCCTTTTGGAATTTGGCCATATTTGTTTATACTGAGAGGGGGGTGAATCAGTATCAAGTACAATTTAAAACATTTTTCAACTTATACTTAAACCATTTAATTATATCCAATGAGCAATGAACAATAGTATAAGAGTTACACCAATACACCACAATATACCATGCACAATATATGAGAAATAATCAATACTTTTTGTTCAAGGGAAGTAATGACTTCCAAAGGTAGCTACAGCTTCCAAATGTAAAGGGAGGAATAAACCTCCAAGAGGAAGATACAATCCTACAATATCAAGAGAGATCTGAACTCTCTATACTTGCCCCTTCCTTCCACCCAAGACTATATGAGAGATAATGAAACTTTATTCAATTCTGGTCTGTTCAGAAGACCCGACTTGTACAGCATGCCCCGCGCTCAATATTTAACATCTGATTCTGAAACTCGTACACAAGAAAATAAAGTCCGTACTATTTCCAATGGAAGTGGTCCCACTTCATTTGGAGTCTGTATGAAAAAGTTATGACTGTTTTACCCGGAACACCTGTTTTTTGACTAGTTTCAGGACTAATCACAAACCCTATATTCCACAGATTATATCTCCATAATTATAGAGAATAAAGAGATGAAATTTTTACCAGAGGTACCTTGATATGTATTCTCACTACCATAGCGATTTCACCATTTGAATCGTTCTATAAAAAAAGTTATGGCAAAAATGGTGAGATGACCTGAAAATAACATACCTTAGAACACATCACCAAAAGACTTCATCCTCCCTTGAAATCCGGCCTTCTTTTACTTCTTCTTCTCTCTGAAATTCGACTTGTATCAAATGAATGTATAATGATGTTT
>ML784432.1:50454-72965 GCA_009831015.1 Picea engelmannii
TCAAGAATCTAGCTAAAAAATCCTACATTGTTTCATCAGGTGATCTCTTCATGTTGTTGTACTGGGTCAACAACTGAAGAGTATTTTTCTTGTCTCCCCATTTTGCAAGGAAGCTGGTTTCAAAGGCCTCGAAATCTATGATACTAGCTGCTAGAAGGGATCTGAACTAGTTCCTCACTTCTCCTGCAAGACTTTGTGTAAACAACCTCATTTTCACATCTTCAAATTCCACTTCTTCCAAGTCTATGAAATCATTAAACCAGTCTAGATGCTTCTGGGCTGATATATTGCCTTCAACATCATATAGTTTGATCCTTAGGTTATAATCTTGAGGTAAATCATGTAGTTGAGCATGCACTATGAAGGGGGAGAATCAGCTGCCATGGCTACTTTGAGGGGTCAGAGTGGATGTTGGTTCTGAGCGGGGATCACTATAGGCCTAACAGATGTAGCTAAAATGAAATCTTGGAATCTCTTTTCGTCAAAGATGGTCTCGCTTAAACAAGATTCAGACTTAGTTCTGAATAGGGCTTGCTCAAACTTTACATCGAAATCAATGTCTTTAATGCTAGTCACCCCGTCCTTGGGAAAGGGAAGATATCGGTCTGGAAACAACACTGGGGTTACTGGATTTTATTTTCTTTTATGTATAAGCTTTTCAAGGTCAGACACAGGGATTGCAGCCTCTGGGTCTGGGTTTCTCCTGGTGTGAATTCTCTTAGGAGCCATGATTTCTATCTCACACTGTTTGGTGCAACTGGTCTCTTGGTAACGGAGTCGCCAGGGAAAAAATAATCTCAGCCAATAAGGTATGTGATCCACTGTCACCCTCAGGGATCAAACTGGATCTTTAAATCGTTTTTCCCAGGGAAGTTTTTTCAATTTCGTCCTCGACATCGGCGCCAGAATGTTAGCACTCTGAAATTTTTTTATGGCTAATAGAAAAACGATAGAGGTAACTATTTTAACCAATTTTAGAGGTGGGCACTAGCCTGCTCAACTCAGAGAGGTCTCTCTCGTTTCACTAGGTATTTCTTTGATAATCAATGGCTAGATTTGGTTCGTTTTGGGGTTTTTTATAAATTTGTTGGCGAGGAAGGGGAGGGACACTCAGGGATATGGATTCAAAATTATGAAAGTGAATGAAAACAATGACTGGCCGGTAGAAATATCGAGAGGATAAAGGCTAAATGAGGAAATGAATCTGAGTTGTAAATTGAGTTTAATTATAGTGGTAAGAGGGAGGAGAAAATAAATAATTGCATCAGAGCATTACGAAAATGAATTATGAATTAGCTAGGAAGAAATACACATAGTTTAAATTTCTTAAGACGAGAGCGTCACAAGACGAATTCTGGGCCTTTAACTCTCCAATTTAAACAGACAAAAATGTAAATGGAATAAAAGAACATAGGAACTACATACAATGAAAGGAGACAAAACTCATATCACGACCATTAGAATCTTTTCATAGAGACTTCAAAAGATTCTACATGTGTATTCAATTCAGCTCCAAAAAATTACAATTGAGTTCAGAAAAAACTAAAAGGTACCCTTTCACTTCTGCCAACATTAATTCATTCAGAGTTTCTAGTACTTATACAATTCAATTACAATGGTTGAAACTAAAACGTTTCAGTTTCTAAAACTGACTACAATAATTACAAGCCAACGTTTTCGGTAGGTGAACCGATTTACAATGATTAAGCAAAAAATGTTTCAAAAACTAAGGATGGATTCCTTTGACTGCTCGACTTCCTCTTCGCCATCTATCTTTTTTCAATCTCCTGTCGAATCTTGCCAATCTGGTGAAACCTGGAGGCTATTTACTGGTCCCTGGAAAACTGCATTTCATCCTTCCTAGCCATAGGATCTCCTTCCACTGCGAGTCAGAAGGAATCTCATAATCCATCATTTATTTTATTAGAATATCCAAGTTGATGCAAGTAGCATAAGTCATAGTCGGAAGCCCGATATTTACTGCCTTAAATTGATTTAAATCTCAAAGTCTGTGGCCAAACATTCCACCAAACTTGGTCCCTTCAGGTTTTCTTCCAAAGCTTCAAATTTGGAATGATCCATTCTGTACTGGGTGAGGAGAGAATTGTATTCCTCTTGATCGTATAATTTCCCTTTGCCATCCCAAAATGATGGGAGGCCCTTGATGAACAATTGTTCAAATGTATCCTTAAACTCTTGTATACTCTACTCCATCTGCGTGGCTTTGGTTTGAACCAACTTGAGAAAATTGTGCTTAGAGATGATCCTCCTGGACCAAATGATCAGTGCAATTTTTTCTTTGACCCCAATGGTTCGGAGTTCAGAAGTGGGTACAAAATTTAGTAAATTAATAGCGTTCTAGGCCCATTCCGAGGGCTTTTTTGCCAGTGTCTCATTAACAATAGTACATCTACTTTGGGAAATTATAGCCACACTGTATTTGTCATTTATAAAATTCAGATAAGCCCCGAACTTAATAGCTTCAACAACAATATCATCCCAGATTACATGTTTATCTCCTTGCAATAGTACTTTTCTCTTCAACCTCGTCTTCATCTTTTTCACCCTTTCTTGCAAATATTGATTCTCCTTTTGGAATTCGGCCATCTTTTCATCCTTCATTTTCATATCTTGTTGCAACATTTCTATGACCTCCTTAAGGCTCTTGATATCCCCCATCTTTAAGGTTACTTGGGACATAGCCTGAACCAATCCATCAGTGTTTGATCCAGTTTTTGTAGTAGGAGGTACAATAGGAGCCATGTCTAATTTTGCTTCCTGTCCTTGTGACCAACTCTCTTTTTCCTTTTCCAGCTGCAATACTTTGGCTTTGTAATTTAGTGCTTCTTGTTTGAATGTCTCCTTTTATTACTCTAGAGCAGATAGTTATTCTATCTGTGGATGTTCTATGGAATACATCTTCAGCTTCTTCTTCAGGATTTGGATAATCTTATCTTTCTCATCTAAAGAAGCTTTTACCCCTTGAGGTCCTTCAGATTCCAATATTTTGACCTGTGTCTGCCAGGCTTTGCTGGATTCATTTTCTTGCTTCAATTGTCCATCCAATTTGAGTGCATGCGTTGTCAGTCTTGAAACCCTTAGACTCAGACTCAGGTAGTCTAAATATAGCATGTCACTGGCATTTATGTGGAACTTTACCTTGTCTGAGTCACCAATATTTTCATAATGTAGCTTGATTTCAGAAACTTTCTATTCATCTGCCACTGCTATGTTAAATGTCTTTCTTTATACATCCTTGAGTGAGAACAAGGAAGACTTGTGTTGGGAGATTATTTCAACCTCGGGTAACAAATCTCTTATTTCACTATTGGTAATATTTCCTTTCACAACATACTGATTCGATAAATATTCTCTGGATTGGTAGACTGCCCCAGGTGTCTTGTTGCTGAAAGCCCTTGAGAGGCTTTCACCCTGTGGCATGCTCTATGTATTAACTTCTTTGTTTTTGGTTCTACTCTCCATCATATCCATGCTCATTTTCTCTTTGGTCTCTTCCTCCTCCAGGTTTACCTTCTGTGGGGACTATGTGATCTTCACCTTCTTGAGAACATTTTGCTGACCACTTCGGGGGAACATTCTCTGTAGAATGTGATTAGTTTCTCTTCCTTGAAGGGATCCAACACTACGGGGGAATACTTTGGCATATTGAGGGCATGTTGTATCGACAATCTATCTATCATGCACAAGACTTCTGACCCTAACTTATTCAAAATGACCTTTTCTTCCTGCGAATATTGTTCTGCACACCAGCTTATGAACTCTGGGAAAGTGAGCGTGACTTTGACGGCGTAAGGGGTTATGGAGGCTTGGGTCGCTTCAAGGAAGGGTACTCATTTTCTGACATTGTCTAACAAATTGGCTCTGGATACAGAAATGGGTTAGATAGATATTTTTGTGTTAAATATATCAGACTCCCGGTCAATTAGGGCTTCTTCTTTAGAGGCAAGATCTTTCTCTGTTACAGATAAAATGATAGGATTCATGGCCATGATGAAAAATACCTATGAATTAGTGGAGAATGTGCGAGTCTGGTTCATTGTTGATCTTCAGTTTGACGAAGCGTTTGTGCCAATTTTCAAACGTTCAAAAGATTTGAAATATTATAAAATAATGACCGAGGCCCTCCTTTTATATGAGCTTTTTGATATCGGGGGCGAGGAAAAACGGTTTTGGGTAGATCACTTTTCACCCCAATATGCCTCTGGTGGCGCCACGTGTCTACGTGATGAAACCACGATATTTTCCCTGGACCGCTCTCTAGTGTTTAAACTTCGCGTTACTTCCTCGCCCAATATGTCTCCCGACCGACGATCTAGGCTGCTCAAGATATATGTCCCATCGGGCCCCATCACCTCTGTGTTTCTGCTATGTTTATCCCTTTCTCTGCTATATGTGATCTGGTCCTCCAAACTATCACACCTCCATCGTAATGTAGCCCCTTGCTAAATCCGAGACTTGGATTCTATCAAAATAAAATTGTTATGGTGATAACAAATACATGAAAATAAAAAAATCTTGTTTCCTTTCATAACCTTCATCGTCGTAAGTGATTCTTGAAAACCATCACCTAACTTCATTTCTATTCTATTTCCCGATGACAATGATTTTAGAATCAATGGTCCATATTTCTCTAATGTCACTCTCGACATATCAACGGTCCTCATCTCATTTTAAGGTTTTCATCATCATTGGACTTTACATAAGTCATGGCACTCAATCATTCCTAACGACGATTCCTTTCTCGATTAAGGGATGATATATACTGGCCTTGTCGGATTGACAACTATGAAATATCCCAAATTAATGTTGGGATTTTCCACTAGCTAATGCTCTGACTTCAGGACTTAGCCAATTTTGGGTTCTAACAGGCCTATGCTCAAAGGTTTTCCAGGCCTTCAAGGGTTCATAGACTGTTCCAAGACCCCCATGGTCTTTTTGAATTCAATGTAAGTGGAGTTCTTTCATATATTTCAATATTTCCACTTAGACAGGTCATATTCTTAGGGTTTAGGACCTCCCGACCCACACATGAACTTCCCCAATACTAGGAAACCTTCATCATTTCCCATATGAATATTTTGTCCATATCTTGCAAACATTAGTCTTAAGGTTGCAAGGTCCTTAGGGATACAAACTACTCATACTGGTCTATTTTCATAATTTAACAAATTACATAAGAACCATGTCAAGCATATCCCATTTATTCAAGAACTCATTTCATTCACTACAAGTATCTATATTTCCCATTAAATCATACAAAAACATGTATACATCATTGATACACAATTAAACGAACCAAGTTATACACTTATTTGATCAGGGAAAATAACCAACACCAATTGACTGAGAGAGGACACCTTTCCTCCCAACCTTAGGCCATATTATAGAGTTCCTTCCTATAATATTCCACCCCCATGCTAAGCCATGATACCACAAGGGGAACGATTCATCTAGTTTCCATGCTTAGGATGATATAGTAAGGTTACTCTCCTTCTTCCTATGATAAAATCAAAAGTTTCCCCCTTCCCACTGAGCTTAGGGTATCTACAATTTTATTAGTTAGTTTATCAAATGGATTTCCTCTGCACAAGGGAGTCCCTTCTCTGCTATGGAGTCCCTTGATGACCTCCCCTTACTAGTGTTGATTTCTTTCCAGTAAGTACCAAGATGTAGCCCTCTATTTATCTAGTCTGGATCCATGTCTTCTCTGTTTCAGAGTGATCATCAATAAGTTGGAAAAGCTTATATTTTATTCAAGGAAATATATCCATTCTCTTCTCTTTTATCTGTGCCAATAAACACCTCCGTCGATTATGCTCTTGTCCTGCGAGATCGTCACTCATTCACTCTTCCTCAGAGTGTTATCTTCTTTGTGCACTGCATGCTCTGTTATTCTAATGCCACTCTTGGTGGCTAATTTTTCATTCTCATGCATGCTTCTCTTTTCTTCCAGTGTGCATGTTCTGGTAGCCTTCCCACACCCCTCTCTCTATTGGAAGTCTCCTCTGGTCTGGTGGTGTCTTTTCTACCTTTGGTCTCTTGCTTGACCAATCCTCTTGGGATTCCCTTGGCTTCCTGCAGACACAACCCCTAGTCTATAGTTCCCATATTGAAGGGGAAAATTTATGGTTTCCTCTACGTCATTGTACTTGATCCCTTGCCTTCTTTAAGAGACAAAACTAAAACAATTATTAACTACCACAACCAATGATCTGACCTCCATAATTGGTCACGTGGTTTCTTGCTGATTTGGGTACACTGGTAGGTGTATGGTTATGCTTTGCAAGCATAAGTTGGCTTGTTAAACAAGATTCTTTTTTTGTTCATAAAAACATCTTAGCTCCACCTTACCCAACCACTCAATCAACCCTTACTTCATCAATTCCCACTTGTGTATCATGGCCAGTACTTTCAAGGTCATTCCCTATCAGTCATTTGTTTGGTGTTTTCATTAATTAAAACAAATTTACATGCTCCATAAACATAATCATATGAAGTCTTGGAATAATTACATTTTTGGGTGAAAACAAGGTGTTACACTACTGCACTTGTTGCTCACACTGATGAGAGAAGTCAAATTTGGCATGAGCAACTCAGACACCTGTATTTTCGAAGTTTGTAGGCATTGGCAACTCGGAACATGGTTGTTGGTTTATCAAAGATATTTCCCCTTGAAGGAGTATGTAAGGGTTGTGTTCTTGGGAAGCATCATCAGGAACCATTCGACTTTGGTTCACAATGATGTTTGTTTCATCAATCTACCTTCATCGAAAGGTGCAAGGCATATTTTGACCTTCATTGATGATTTTTCTCACTTTACATGAGTTTATTTTATGAAAAACAAGAACCTTGTCTTTGAAAAGTTCAAGGCGTTTAGAACCTTTGTTGAAAAGCAATGTGGCTGACCCATCAAGTGATTAAGATCAAACAATGTTGGTGAGTATCTAAATATACCTTTTGAAGAATACTTGGTTTGATATGGTATTGACTGGAAGTGGTTGGTTCTTGACACACCTTAGCAAAATGAAATTGTAGAACACAATAATTGGATGTTAGTTGAAATGAATAGATTCCTTTTACAAGATAAATATCTGCCTCCTCACTTCTGGGTTGAAACAATGTATTTTGAAAACTATCTTCTCAATCACATCTCAACTTGAGTTGTTCCTTCCATGACTCCATTCAAATGATGGTGTGGAAATAATCCTTTAGTTTTCCACCTCTATGTGTTTGGATGTGTTTATTGGGATCACATTTCCAATGATTGAAAAAATAAGTTGAATGCAAAGAGTTATGATTGCATCATTATGGGATACTCTAAAGAGTCGAAAGACTATCGATTGTTTGATCTTGTTAAACGAAAAAATCATTATGAGATGAAATGTATGGTTTGATTAGAAGTATTCTAGAATTAAATTTTTGAATGCCTCCTCTGTATTTTTGGAGGATGGTTCCTTTGATGTTGCCTCCAACATCAGTTCTCCTATTTTGGTCCTTTAACTGGACAATCAAACTTTGTTCCTATTTTTACTAGATCATCGACCTCTGAGTCAACTAGTTTTTCATCCTCTATCTTGAATAGTACACCGACTGAAGATGCTCCTACTTCTGATAGACCTACTATAGTGAACCATAGTTCACCTATTCTTGTCTAGCCAGATGGGATTCCAAGACAATTGAAGTTGTTGGAGCTGATGCTGAGGATGATTTCTCCAGACAACAAACTCGAAGTTGGAAGCAATATGTTAGTGTTTCCATAATGAATCATGTAATTGAAACTTTTTATCTTGTTACCTACCCATATGCTTAAGGATGAATTGAATGGGAGAAGGCCATGTAGACATAAATCGATTCTTTATTGAAGAATCACACTTGGGACTTAGTTCCCCAACCAAAAGGAAAGAACATTGTGAAGTGTTGATGGGTCAACAATATCAAATTTACTTCTGCAGTTGTAGTTGAGTGGCATAAAACATGCCTTGTTGGAAAGGGATTTTCTCAACAAGAAGGCATCGACTACATTGAAACCTTTTCCCCTGTGGCAAAGATGAACTCTATATGACTGATTATTTCCCTTGCTGCTCATTTTGGATGAAAAATCCATCATATGGATGTGAAGAGTGATTTCCTTCATGGATACATATCTAAAGAATTTTTCGTGGAACAACCACCTAGTTTTGTGATAGATTCTAAATTAGTATGTAGACTCAAGAAGTTTCTTTATGGTTTGAAGAAGGCCCACCGAGCCTTGTATGATAAGATTGACAATTTCTTTCTTTGACTTGGTTTCAAACGTTGTGAACCTGATCAAAGATTGTGTGTACTCCCTACCAATGGAGACACCTTGATTGTTGTTGTATAAGTAGATGAATCACTCATTACTAGCAATAATATTGATCTCATCCTTAGATTGAAGAAACAACTTGTTGACTCCTTTGACATGACAGATCTTGGTACTCTGCATTATTTTTTGGGTCTTCAAGTATTACCACTATGTGATGGATTTTTCATTTCTTAGTATAAATATGTGATGGATCTGTTGACACGTTTTAAGATGGTTGATTTCAATCCTTGTGCTAATCATTTTTGGTCTAGAGTAAATATTACCAAAACTTGTCAAACACCCATAGTCGATGCTATGCTTTATCGACAGTCTTATTGATCTTACTCATAGTCGACATATCGTTTTCTTTGCTATTAGTGTGTTTTTTCATTTTATGCAGGACCCTAAAGAAATCCATTGGAAAAAAGTCAAACTAATTGTTGACTATATCAAGGGTACCACTCATTTTGGTATCAAGTATTGTTGAATTTCATATGCACTGGTTAGATTCACCAACTTTGACTGGGCTAGTGACAACGATGATAAGATACCCACTTCTGTCTATGTGATTCACTTTAGCACTAGATCGTTGGTATGGTCATGCAAGAAACAAAAGGTAGTCTCTTTATTGATTGTAAAAGTAGAATATCGTGGTGTCATTCAAGCAAGTACTCAATTAGTATGGATCCACCGATTTTTTGGATAAATTGACCTTCCTATTCATACCTTTACTACAAACTATTGTGATAACCATGGTTTTATAAAGGTTGTTGACAATCTCATTTCCCACAGTAAGATGAAGCATGTTGAGCTCCATGATCACTATTTGAGACAGTTGGTTTGTGAGAATGTTGTCTCACTCAAATATTATATAATAGATGATCAGGTTGTTGATATCTTTACCAATCCTTTGTATAAATCTCAATTTATCAAGTTCCATACGATGCTTGGGATTCAGGAAGATACAATTATGGGGGGATGTCATAATGATGTAAATTCACCTCTTGAATCTCTAGAGACGTGTGTTGATGGGGGGGTATTGGAACATCACGAATTAATGGTTCATGACACATCTCTCAGTTTCAGTCAATCGAGCAATCGACCTACATCATGATAGAGTTGATCAAGTGATCGGCCAACACACTACATCAGTAGGTTGAGTAGTCGACGTTCCCGTCAGTCGGACAATCGACCAGTGTGTTAGCACTCTGTAAATTTTGTCTGGCTGATAGAAAAACAACATAGGTAACTATTTCAAACAAATTTAGAGCTGGGCACTAGCCTGCTCAAATCAGAGAGGGATCTCTTGTGTCACTTGATATTTCTTTGGAAATCAGTGGCTAGATTTAGTTTGTTTTGGGGGTTTTTATAAATTTGACGGATAGGAAGGGGAGGGACACTCAGGGCTATGGAGTCCAAATTTTGAAAGTGAATGAAAGCAATGACTTTCCGGTAGAAATATCCAGAGGATAAAGGCTAAATGAGGCAATGAATATGATTTGTAAATTGTATTTAAGCAGAGTGTAAGAAGAAGGAGAAAACAAGTAACTGGATCAGATCATTATTGAAATGAATTCTGACTCAATTAAGAAGAAACACACATAGTTTAAATTGCTTAAGCTGAGAGCATCATAAGATGAACTCTAGTCTTTTTAACTCTCCAATTTAAACAGAAGAAAGTGCAAATGGAATTTAGGAATACAAGAAACACATACTATGAGAGAAGACAAAACTCATATCACCACCATTAGAATCTTTTCATGGGGAATTCAAAGGCCAATGTATATATATATTCAATTTAGCAATAGAAAGTTACAAAGTCCTCCTGCTATGAGGGTAGGCCCCTCTTTAATAAGTCCAACCCACTATTTTTCTTTTCAATAGTATATATAGATAAATTACATCCATGATTCAAAACGGATCGTCTTCCCAAAAATACCAAAAATAGACATCAGTTACAATGAAGGAGTAACGTACAACAACTGTAATCCTATTTTCTAGGGGACGTTATAATAATCCTATTTTTTGTCTCATCCATTCTCTCCGATTTTCCATAAATCACGAGCTTATCTACCCTAATTATACATAAATTAGGCAACTGATTCAGTTTGTGATTACCCCGTTCAGGAATGAAACATTAATCACCCAAAATAGAGTAATGTCATCCATATTTTGAATGGCAGTCATCATTGAGTGCCAATAATAGGTTACTGATGAAAGTACTAGAAAGGACTATAGATTATCGTGATCGACTATCAATTTTAAATGATGAGCCTTCGAATCAGTTTTATGGCGATGCTTACCTGACGTCGCATTGACGAAAAGTACCCGAACAAATGTCCTGAGGTGATTTGACGAACCGTTAACTTTCCCTTTCCACATGCGACCCTTGGATGTGATATATATCTAATAATTTTCTGACACGTGACATCGGGGTGGGCTTGGGTGGTTTCAAACTTACCCGCTTTCCCCCTCGATATGTATCTGGTGGTGCCACGTGCCCTTGAAGCGAAACCAAAGTATTCTTATCGACCCACCTCCAAATGCTTAACCGACGCGTTATTTCTCCTCCCAATATGTCCTTTGACCGTCAATCGGTGGCGCCCACAATCTATGACCCATCGAGTCTTATCAACTTCGCCTTTCTTCTATATTTAGCCGTGTCCTCTAGTCTATCGCTCCTCCATACTGACGTAGCCTACTGCTAAGTCTCGAGGCTGGAGATCCATATGAAAATTTTTACAGTGATAACATGGGCTCCAACTGGGGATGCTATCCTCCCCATAAGGTAGAAAATAACATTAGACCCTGCACCTTATCCATTGGAGCTTCTCTCACAACAGGTGTGTGCCATGCTCTGATATGGAGACTGAATGTTGGATATACTTCTAAAATCTAACTGAATACTTTATTTGGGAATCTAAACTTGAAAATGCTTGATCGTCAAGCTTATTCACACCTACCTACACTAACTACTCAAATGTTCTTCCAGTCAAATGAAATCAAAATTCCAATGCAACCATGTCAACATTTGATATACTATTTTTTCACTTTGCACATGTTTTCTCCAAATCTTGTTTACCGACAACTCATTTGAGAAGTTATATATGAATCTGAAAATTAAAATTTCCAAAATATTGGGATTGTTTATTATTTTTAGTAAAACTGCAAATGGATCTTCCAACATATGCATAAGACTGCAGTCATGTTTCACTTTTTTCACTATGTTCTTTCTTTAATTCAATTTACTCTGTTGATTTCCATCAAGAGGATGAAAAATCCACTTAGAATGCTGAGAGTGACACCCCCTTGCATCAGAAGTCAGCACTGGATGAAAAGAAAATACCGGTGCAAAACAACCCATATCCAATATTGACATTGATTTGCCATTATCTTCATCTCTAAACTTACAACCCATCCTAATACTTAAATCTTTATTGTTAGAATTTTCTATATAACATGCCACAAGGTCATACAAATCATGAAAAATTATTTTTTTCTTGATGAACAAAAATAGAAAGACTAGCCCTTTTCATAAGTGTTTGTTGTTCTTGCTCTATTTATTCTATTCTAAGAACATTTTCAAATGGAATGGCATAAATGAATTTGTCCACTTTCCATGCATATCAACAAAAAAATTCATACATCTTTGAACATCTTCGAATATGATGGTCAAATTATACGCATCAATACCATCCTCTTGTAATTTTGGTTCGGCTTTATTAACCTTTTGGAAGTTTGTTTGGGGGTTGTTACTTTGGCTTAACAATGAATGAAAGGGAGTGAGTTCCTGTTCATAATATTCTTGCAAACATGGAAAGCTAATGACATGAACTGTTTCACATTCTAGAGTCCCCATGGATGCATTTTCAAAGCCCTGGTTTTCAAATGAATCAAATAAAACAACTGCTTCTTCATCATCTTTCTGTATTTATGATTGAAAAGTGACATGCACTATTTTATTGCTTTCCTGAAACTCTATGTCAGTTTTTTGTTCACTATTTGAAATATCTATTAATGGAGCTTCAAAATCCTCATCCATGTCCGGGCCACTTAGAAATTTGACAATCACCTCATTCATAGGGGGAGAAAGAAAACTTTGAAACACTTTGTCTTGTTGGAAATGTTGATGTAAATCTTTATTAATTCCAGGAGAAGGAAAATGACCTTTAATAACCATTTTTTGATCAACTTCATTTTTGTTTACAAGATGGTATTTGAGCACAGACTGCAAATTTGAACCGAAATAACCTCCCATGTAATCAACCACATGATCATTTAATGCATATGAAGGTTGTTGATCTTCTTCACTGATAACAATTTTCCCATGTAAAGTAGTGCCATCGTCATCAGACTTTCTTGCTTCCTCTGTTATATCATGATTTGATTTCAACAATTCAAAGGAAGAAAAACATAATGGAAGATGGTTTTCATTTGCAAGTCCACTATATTATGGATATTCAACATCACATCTGGAAGATTTATGATCTAGAACATTATTGACATCTTGCTTCAGCAATTTGAAAGAAGAAAAACACAATGCCAAGGTTCTTTCATGTAATTCAAAATTTTCTTCATTTTCTTTACTTTTGTCATATGCACATCTTTCCATTTCTCTAGGTTGTTGAACATACTTCTTTTCAGATTCCTCCCTAACCAATGGTTGCAATTCCTTGTCAAATTGTCTCAGTGGATTAGTGTGATTTGGCATCAACATATTTTCCTTTGTTTCAATGATGATCTTAGCATTTTCTTTCAACAATTTAAATGAATAAAATCATAAAGGAAAAGAATTTACTTCAATTGTTTCAATACCCTCTTCTCCGCAACTGTGATATATAAGCCATTTTCTCTCATTATACTGCTGAAAAAGGAACATTTTTTGACAGAGGAAATGTAGTTGGATGTTCAGGGGGGTCATTATCATAATCATCATCATATTCATCATATATAGGTAACTCAACAACATCTGCAATATTGTTTAACAAGAAAAATCTTGGGACATCAACCAACTCTTCAACAGACTGATCTGCACACTTATCTTTTTGATTGTATATGGATGAATACATGAAACAATTAGATCCATGCTTGTCATGGGGTGGATCAAAGACTACATAAGCATCTTTTATTTCAACAAGTGGGATATAATCCTTTGTAAAATCATTTTCATTTAGAAGTTCAAGAGGACCGATGATATCATCAGTTTTATGCTCAGGATTCTAGTCAAATGTTCTCTGTTCATATTCATTCTCATGTCCTAGGACACCCAACTCTTCAATTCAAATCTGTTCACATGCAAGGATATTGTGTTGAATCTCCTAAGCATCATTGAACATTTGCTGCAAGGTCTTAGATCTTCTTTCCATCAGGAGGAAAGACAACTCTGGGTGAAGAGAAGTGGTATACTGAAGCATGACAACAACTTCGGTGGGTTGAATTTCTTTAGGAAAATTATAATAAATACTGGAGAACCTTCTACTGAAAGTGGAAATAGTCTCATTGTTTTGCTCTTTCAAGGCATAAAATTCTGTAAGCTACAGGTCTAGAGACTTTTTCTCACCCCAAAACTTCGAAAAAACATTCTTCAATTCTTCCCATGAGCTAATTATTTCCGGATTCAAATGTTTAAACCATTATTTGGTGTCTCCTTTCAAGGATTGAGAGAAATCCCTCATACAAACATCTTCATGGTCAATATCAAACAAGTCTATAAAATTCTCAAACCCTTGGACGTTCTATTTAGCTATGATGGCACCATGTTCCCCATCAAACACAGGTAGGTATTTATAGTGCTTTGGAGGAAAATCATGAAGGATGTGGGGTAATTTTAAAGGGTCTATATATGTGTTGGATATTGGAAGGTGTTGAATCAAGAACAATAGATGAAATATCAGCCTTGGTCTCATGAGGTTCATCAACTTGGTTGTAGTTATCATATGGTTTAGGTGAGAGATTTTGATCAAAGTCAGTAATATACTGAGGAGATATTTGTATAATCTTAAGAGGAGGATATGCAATTTCAGGATTATCATGATCATCATTTGCATGCAGTAGGTGAAGAAAAGTTTGTCTAGCATGTTTAGGAAAGGACCAGAGACAACTTATAACAAGGAAGATAATGCCTTGAAAAAACTCCAATTTCAAGTACTTGTTTTCTTCCATAATGCCTTTTCATACCTCTATCAAGGATCTCATCTTCAGATAGTGGAGTCGTCAATGATGTTTCATAAGATGGATTCTGCATCTCTAGTGGAGTCACCAGTGAAAATTTAAATTTCTGGGTTCTTCTACCAGTGGAATCGCCTTCAAACTAATTTTTGATGTGTAGAATCACCAAAGCAGGAATACAACCAATATGTACCTAAGTGTCTGCCACTATCAGACCTTAGAACTCAACCATGTCATTCTTTTACAGGAAAAAGTTGTCAATTTTGTCCCCGAAAACGATGCCATAATGTTAGCACTCTATAAATTTTGTTCCACTGATAGACAAACGATAGAGGTAACTGTTTCAACCAGATTTAGAGCTGGGCACTAGCCTGCTCAACTCATAGAGGGCTCTCTCATGTCACTTGATATTTATTTGGAAATCAATGGCTAGATTTAGTTTGTTTTGGGGTTTTTTATAAATTTGTTGGCTAGGAAGGGGAGGGAAACTCAGGGCCATGGAGTCAAAATTCTGAAACTGAATGAAAACAATGAATTTCCAGTAGAAATCTCCATAGGATAAAGGTTAAATGAGGTAATGAATCTGAGTTGTAAATTGTATTTAAGCAGAGTGTAAGAAGAAGGAGAAAACAAGCAATTGTATCGGAGCATTACTTAAATGAATTCTGACTCAATTAAGAAGAAACACACACAGTTTAAATTGCTTAAGTCGAGAGCATCATAAGATGAATTCTGAGCTTTTTAAATCTCCAATTTAAACAGAAGAAAGTGAAAATGGAATTTAGGAATACAAGAAACACATACTATGAGAGAAGACAAAACTCATATCAACACCATTAGAATCTTTTCATTGGGAATTCAAAGGCCAATGCATATATATATTCAATTCAGCTGTAGAAAGTTACAAAGTCCTCCTGCTATGAGGGTAGGCCCCTCTTCAATAAGTCCAACCCACCATTTTTCTTTCCAATAGTATATATAGATAAATTACGTCCGGGATTCAAAACGGATCATGTTCCCCAAAATACCAAAAATAGACATGAGTTACAACGAAGGAGTAACGTACAACAACTGTACTCCTATTTTCTAGATGTTGTTATAATAAAAAAAATGACATATTTGAGATTTGTGCTTTGAATGCCAGATGTCTATATTATTACAAATTTTTTTGAAACATACTTAATTTAGATTGAAATCTATTTCAGATTAACAATTTCTTCTTTTAAATTGTCCAACCAAGCAGGCTAGTTTTCTGTAACGCTTTCAACCACTTCAGCTTTAACTTTTTTCTTTTGTCATTTTCTCCTTTTCCTCTTGACAACTTGCATGTGGCAGTCATCTACGTATCCATTGATGATTAAATCCTTCATGATGGGATTTAATCTGACCTCTTTATCTGCTTCTGGCTCTTCTACATGCTTCGTGTGAAATTTCGTTGCCAGTATTCGCGCGACAAGATTTTCTTTCTTATTCACTAATAAATTTGTCATATTGTTGGAATATCTTGGTTCATTGGAGGCCTCTTCGTGTGTCTCATCCATTCTCTTTGATTTTCTAGAAAGCACGATCTTATCTCCCTTAATTGTACATAAATTAGGCATCTGATTCGGTTTTTGATTACCCCATTCAGGAGTGAAACGTTAATCTCCCAAAATAGAGTAATGCCATCCATACTTTGAATGGTAGTCGTCATTGAGTGCCAATAATATGTTACTGAAGAAAGTACTAGCAAGGAATATGACTTATCGCGCTCGACTATCAATTTTAAATGATGATCCTTCCAATCAATTTTAAGGAGGCGCTTACCTGACGTCGCACTGACGAAAAGTACTCGAACAAATGTCCTGAGGTGATTTGATGGACCATCAACTTTCCCTTTGCACATGCAACCCTTGGATGCGATATCTATATAGTAATTTTCTGACACGTGACATTAGGGTGGGCTTGCGTGGTTTCAAACTTACCCGCTTTTCCCCTCTCCTCCAAATGATTAACCATCACACTATTTATTCTCCTGATATGTCCTTTCCACTATATTTAGCCGCGTCCGCTAGTATGGCATGGTCCGCTAGTCTATTGCTCCTCCATACCGACGTAGCCTCCTGCTATGTCCCGAGGCTAGAGCTCCATATGAAATTTTTTACAGTGATAACATAGTGATTGAAGATATTCAGGTGATGGATCAACCAACCCAACAATCAATTATGAGTTAGACGCATAAGCATTCTAGTATCCCTATCGAGTCGACTCGACAACATGGATTTGACAGAGTCAACTCTAACAACCGATGATTGCATGTGTACAAGATCTTCCAGATTATATGAATATTTGTTAGATTTTGAGGATATAAATAGAAGAAACCTTGGTTGATTATCAATACGTATATCAACCAATCATGGTGATCAAGAGATCAAATATGCACTGTGATTTTCTGATCATAGTGCGCTTTTCTTAAGTGTTGTAACAGTGTCTTTAGACACCACCTTTGTCTTCAATTTTTTTTCCCTCTTTGATTATCTACATAAGTGTTTATTTGTTTTCATCACTGGTTCCATCCTATTCCCCAACACTTCATGAAATTATGACATCATCATACAAAAAAATTCCCAAAATTTTCCAATATTCCATAAATTACCAAATTTTCCAAAAATGCATATTTTCAAGAAACAATGTTGAGGTTCCCAAGAACCTTCCATCTCAACCTTTCCATGAATAATAAAATTTCAACCTACAATTCGGCCCATATGGGCCAAGTGTTGAAACCGATGCTATGATACCAATATGTGACATACCCGTCACTCACAGACCCAAATATTTTCTCAGATACCTATATGTTATTGTTGATGCTTCAATCTGTTAGGACCAGAACGACAACCTCATGGGGACATTAGTCCCCCTTCATTTTTAGAGAGGTGGTTATCCTCTTGGGATAAAATATATATCTGTAATATCTTGGATTAGGAGAGTGCTAGGAAGTAAACCCTAAATATTTATTGCTTGAGATTATGAAATAAAATGGTTCTTCAATAATATGAATGCAATCTTTATGTGTAGAAAAAGTCTTTTTACAATAAGAAAAGATTGAAGGAGGGCTTCAACATCAGAATTAAATTGCAATTAGCATCGTACACAATCTTCTTAATCATATATAAATGCATCCATATATTCTTCACAATAAATAGGAGAGAACGATTAGATCATCTCAAATAATTTTAAAAGAGTACTTCTATCAAGATAAAAAGAGAATTTTATAGGTCAACCTCAAATATCTCATACTAAAAACTCAAAGTTACAAGATACAATCAAGATCAACCTCGAAGCAATTATTTGTGAAGTTTATTCATGAAAAAATGTTCTTCATTAAAAAATATTTGAAAGTCATGTATATGGCTGTAAATACTCCATGATCATACAAGAAAAATATTTTGGAATAATACAAGAAGAACACTCAAGAACTCAGCCTTGTTCTCAGTTAAGAGACTCAAGCATAAAACTATGAGAAATGGTGTAGAAGAATATAAAGAGTGGAAAAGATGAAGATCTATTTCTTTGATCAAAATCTTGGTTGTATATTCATGACTGGAAATATTTCTTCCTCTGATCTTCTGCCCTAACCCTCTGACAACTCTGATTCTTGGGAACCTTTGATGAAGCCTCTCTTATCTTTTTAAGTTGAGATTTTCCAACTACTTGAGTAGTTAGGGTTTTTCGCTTCTATAAATTCTCGTACAAGTTTCTTATTGAAAAATTACATTTAATTAATGCCTCATTACATCCTCATTAACTAACTCACATCATTAATATAATCATATTCCAAATGGGTCTTTTTCCCTTTTTAATAATTTTTTTTAAAACAAACTTTTATTTCAAAATTTTAATTAATTGTTTTTTAAAAGAGGAGGACTGTAGTTTAATTTTTTAGATAGCGCATACACCATTTCAACCATTTAAACCAATTTATATATCTCCATCGTCTTATCTTTCCAACGATATAATTTTTTTTCCAAATTTGACTCCCGGATCTCAAGATATGACCTTGTGAAGTCGAGGTGTTGAGAACATTTATCAGCTAGGCATAAAAATGTTACTGACTGCTATTTTCATTTTTCAAAAATTTTTGGCAACTTTCATCTCTCAAGACCTATCCCATCATTGTCTACATCAAAATAAATTTCCAACGATATAAAGTTTTCTACAAATGGAGGTCGGGAGCTCAAGATATAGCCTTTACAATATTGTGACTTGGCCACCGTCGATCAAGTTTGATGGGTAAATGTGGGCCCTTGATTTAATTTCGACCTACTTTGTTGAATTTTGACTTTTATTCTTTATTCTTATCACACATGTATGAGAATAAAATATTCTTAGTGGTATATAATGCTAAGTGTAGCATACACTTGACAAGAAATAAAGAAGAGATGAGATTATGGAGCTTGGAGGATTCAACCCTTGGAAAATTGTTGAATATAATAATAATTTTGCATGCCCAGTCAACCACCAATCTTCCAAGTCAGAAATGATGAGTCACCCAACCAAATGTTTCCACATGTCATCACTTGGTAGGAAAACACTCTGCCAACAAAAATCTTCCATATGTCATCCAATAAAATCATGCCATGTGTCACTTCTTGTATGTTTCCATGTGTCTCCATTAATTAGTTTCCATGTGGCACAATCCATTTAATTGCCATGTGGATATATCTCATTGGTTAATAAAGTTCCATGTGTCACTAGGATATTTTCCTCATAGAACTTAGGATAGGAAAAATATTATTAAAATAATATGGTGGGTTTGCGGGTTTACATGAATGCATAGGTAGGCAGAGGTAGGTGAGGAAATCACTACTGACCCACAATAATAAATTATAAGAAGTGGAGAGGAGAGGTAAATAGTAGTAAAAGAAGTTGTAAAATATTCTAAGTCTTCAGAATTGGTCGGACCTGTTGGATTACTGAGAGGGGGGGTGAATCAGTAATAGCGTAATTATAATCCTTTTTCTTCAAATGTTATATCAGTGTAGAATTATTATCCAATAATGAGCAGTAAAAAATAAACAATCACACACATACACAGTACACCGGTGTTTTACGTGGAAACCCAAATCGGGAGAAAACCATGGAATGTTTTTTCTTATATGTCTTGAAGAATTACATTCATTGGAAGCACCAACTTCCTTTATTTTCCAGCTGCAACTGGAAGGAGGCTCCAAGCCCCTAGTTTCTGAGGCTACAACCTGAGGGAAGCTCCAACTCCCCAATTCTTTGGCTACAACCAGAAGGAGGCTACAACCCCTAATGTTCTCCGGCTACAACCCCTAATGTTCTCCGGCTACAACCGGAAGGTGGCTACAACCACCTGTCCTTGCTCCGTCCTGCCACCCTGAAGTAGAAGTAGAATGATGGAACCACTGTCACACTATCACTATGAGATATACCATTGTAAACCTGTACCAATAAATCTGAACCATGTATCAACCTATACCTCAACCTGTAACCAACTTGTACCATAAAAAAGTGCATCAACCATGCACCAACCTGTAATCAACCTGTACCATAAACAAGTGCATCCAACCATGTACCAAGTATGTACGAATCATGTGTCAACTACTCATCAATATGTACCAACATCATCAACTATACACCTCATGTATGTGCGCCAACTCATCAAATACTTGTCTCAACCATGTACTCAACATGTACCACAACAAAAAGTCCTCATCCATTACCCAAACCTTTGTGCTACGGGGCTTTCTTCAAGGGTTGACATCAATAACAACCAACCTTAATCAACAATCTCCCTCTTTAGCATTGATGGCAGCACTTTGATGCAATACTGAAATCATATCACTCATGCTCCCCCTGGAATCATGCCTTTGTCCTCTGCATCTGATAAATCTGCTCCCCTTGGAACCATGCCTCTGTCCTCTACATCTGATAAATATCTCCCCCTTTGTCATCAATGGCAAAGGTATCTTTCCATTTGGGGCTGCTCCCCCTGACAGATTGTCCTCTTATGGTGCATCCTCGTGTACATCTAAGACATATAAGATAAGCATTCAAAAAACATTCATTTTTGGAGTAGAAATAACTCCAAGTCTTTGGCGAAGATATTCAAAGGATTCCCATGGAAGTGGTTTTGTAAAGATGTCTGCCACTTTCTCTTTTGTGCCCACATACTCAACTCTGATGTTCTTTTCTGCAACCTGTTCTCGTAGAAAGTGATACTTGATTGGAATGTGCTTCGTCTTGGAGTGCATTACCAGGTTTTTTGATATATTGATGGCACTTGTATTATCACAATATATTGAAATGGGTTCATCATACTCAACCTGTATATCTATCAAAGTTTGTTTCATCCAAAGAACCTGTGTACAACATGCTGCTGTTTCAATATACTCTGCCTCGGCTGTAGATAGAGATATCGATGATTGTTTCTTGCTTAGCCATGATACCAAACACTCACCTAAGTAGAACGTTGCTCCACTGGTGCTTCGTTGGTCATCAATACAACCTTCCCAATCTGCATCTATGTAGGCAATAAGTGATAGATCTTTTCCTTTTGGATACCATAATCCAAACTCTTCTGTTCCTTTGAGATATCTGAAGATCCTCTTTATTGCTAATACATGTGATTCCTTTGGTGCTGCTTGAAATCATGCCACCTGTCCAACTGCCTGCATTACATCTGGTCTGGATGCTGTCACATATAGTAGGTTGTTAATCATTGACCTATATTTCCTCTGATCTGTAGACTTTGAATCATCATCTTTGCTCAACTTACAATTGGTTTGCATGGGAGTGATAAATGGTTTGCAATATTCCATTCCAAACCTCTTTAGCATTTCTATGATATACTTGGTTTGAGAAATAAAAATTCCTTGGTTGCTTTGACATATCTGAAGTCCCAGAAAGAAGGATAGTTCTCCAAGTAACGACATTTCAAATTCATTCTGCATGTCTTTTGCAAATTTTTGGCTTAATCTGTCATCATCACTACCAAAAATAATATCATCAACATAAACATCAATTAATAAAATATTACCTTGACTTACCTTGATGTAGAGGTTGTTGTTTTCACTTCCTTTTCTGAACCCTGCTTGCTGCAGATACTTATCCAGTCTGGAGTACCATGCTTTAGGAGCCTGTTTTAGACCATACAATGCCTTCTTTAATTTACACACATAGTCTGTGTTCTCTGACAATTGAAATCCTTCTGGTTGTTCAATGTAGACTTCTTCTTCAAGTTCCCCATTCATAAAACCTGATTTTACATCCATCTGATATACTTTAACATTTTTGGAGCATGCATAAGCTAAAAGCAAACAAATTGCTTCCATTCTGGCAAATGGGGCAAATGTCTCTTCAAAGTTGATTCCTTCAATATGTGCATATCCTTTACATACCAATCTAGCTTTGTTCCTTGTAACCTATCCATCTTCATTCAATTTATTCATGAAAACCGATTTTGTGCCGATCACATTCTTATTCTTTGGTCTTGGAACCAATTCCCAAGTGTCATTTTTCTCTATTTGATCCAATTCTTCATCCATGGCGTTATTCCAAAATTCATCCTTGCTGGCTTCTTCAAAACAATTTGGTTCAATTGTACATAAGAGTGCTAGGTATGTTTGTTTTGGTGAACAAAATTTTCTTCTAGTCTCAACTCCTGCATCTTTGTTTCCAATAATCTGATATGAAGGATGATTCTTTTGTACTCGTTTGCTAGGTGTCTTTGGAGATACTTGCTGAACTTGCTCTTCTACTTATGTCAGATTCTCTTCATCTTCCTCTTCCTCTTCTTCTTCTTTTTCATCTTCTTCTTAAAAAAGTTGTTTCATTGATTTGTTTTCTTCTTCCTTTGATTCTGGTCTGCCTGTTTCATCAATTGTTACGTTGATGCTTTCCACAATTTTGTTTAATCTTAGATTGTAACACTTGTATGCTTTCCTTGTACTTGAGTAACCAACAAGTATTCCTTTGTCCACACGAGAGTCAAACT
>ML784432.1:78679-97479 GCA_009831015.1 Picea engelmannii
GAGATAAAACATACTCTTAAGAAAGATCACCAACCCACCAACCCGTGGTAAGCCATAGTAAATAAGACTAAGTCTGGAAAGTATATAATGGATCATGTGAAATATGGAAAGAAATATGGAAAATATGAAAAAAGAAAAGAAATATATGGGATATAAAATGAATTACATGAAATTTGGGAAAAGGAAAAAGGGAAAAGGAAAGAAATGGAAAAAAGGGATAATGAAAATGGAAAGGAAAACAAAAAGAAATGGGAAAATAAAGCAAAAGGGAAATGAATGTGAACGTGGAAAGGACTAAGGAAAAATGGTTAAGTGTGGAAAATGGTAAGGGGAATATGAAAGTAATGCGACAATGGGAAAAATGACTAAGTATAAAATGAGAGAATGAGTAGAGGTGAAGGGAAAGGGGAGGAAATAACATGTCACTTAGAACATTTTTCATATTTATTCTTGTAATACCTCCAATGGACTTCTGGATAGAAGTATGCATATCTTGGTCATGGAGACTCGGATTTTGATTCCACGAAATGCATGGCGAAGCTGATACCGAGGGCTATGCAATGAACATATAATAGTTAAAAAATATTCATATTCCAATATCGTTTTTTATTATTATTCCAGGAGTGGGAACATATAAGTGACCAAATTTTGGTCAATAACTGGCTCCAACTGCAGGATAGTGACACCTTGTGGGTTGCTGAGAACACCAAAATATCAAGACCAGTTACCTTATCCATTGGGATATGGAGTTATATTCAAAATAATTTTTTGTAATTCTTCTTCTTTCATGGATTTACCTTCGAGTTTGACTTCTTTATTTTGCAACATTGAACAAAAATATGTACATACATGATCTACATACCCTAACTTACTTGAAAGAAAGGGGCACCTTAGGTAGGAAGATTTCCAATGGATCCATTCAAGTATCCAACCGACTTGTAGAATGAGCTCCCGAATTGGGCAATATTTTTGGCGCCGTTACCGGGGAGGTGCTAGAAAGGGATTAAAGCCTAGTTAGATAGGTCGTCTTTAATTTACATAGTTTGGGGGAGGAGAAATAATAAGACGGGAGGTAAGAACCTACGTGGTCACTATTGTGAGTTTCTCCAAAGCCTTGATTGTTCTTTTCATGCAAGAGTGTTTCTTTTCATGCAAGTGTGTTGTATTTAAATTACACATTTTGGGGGAGGGGAAGCATTAAGATGGGAGGTAAGAACCTACACGGTAACTATTGGGAGTTTCCCCAAAACCTTGATTATTCCTTTCATGAAAGTATGTTTCCTTTCATACAAGTGTGGTGTGTAATATTTCATTTATCTCCTTGAAGCTTTAGTTTTTAGTTTGTAAGAATCCCATGTATTAGTCCATGTGTGAGACATAGATTAATAGATCAACCAAAAGAATGTAAATATGTTCAAGCTTTTGTTGAGAAAAGGAGGAAATACCCCTGGAAGGATCTTTTCAAATCCTTGCTCACGCTATAGATTTTCTACCAGGGATGAGTTTTCCTTTCAAGAAGCAGTAGAGGAACCAGAGATCCATAAACATAGTCCACATGAAGAGGATCTAGAAGTTTCTTCTAGTAGCCCTTGTGAGCAGATCGAGGAAATCAAAGAATTATGGACTACATCAGATGAAGAGAAAACACTAGAGCCAGAGATCGAGGAATTCTTGGCATGTTTGTCAGTAGATCCTTTATGCATCACGGAGTGTGAAGACCAGTTCTCAGAAGAGCCTTGTGATATTTAAGCCAGAGAGAGCCAAGGAAGCAAAGACTACATTGAATCTTGGTTCCAAACCATCATCAGGCCACATTAATCCTCCATCCTCCAACATTTCTTGGCATCATCTCCACAAGAAAAAATGGTTTCTGATGTCCGGATAGCCATTGAGGTATATTTTTCATATTTGGATATGAGTATTCTTATAAATCTGTTATGCATATGGCTTCACTGGAAATATTCCTACACTTGAGAAAATGTTTCCTTTCTCAAGTAGGGTAGGATAGTAGATCAATAAATTTTAATAATTGTTGCATATAGTTAGTGGTTCATCTCTAAGAACAGTGCAACAACCTTTTTATGTTCTTGAATAACTGGGGAATGCCAACAGTTGATGTTAGCACAAGGGAAGACCCAGGGTTCAATGCTCAAGAGCGCACCAACAAAACCCTAACTACCGGCCCTTTCGGCAACATCTGCGAAGAAGATGAAGTCTCACTCGAGGTAGAAGAAGGGGTGGTTGCAGGACTCCAGTGTCTGCAACCTTAGTTGGGACACAGATCTATGACTGTAACACCTTAACAGAGAACTTAATAGTTACAGTTCATCAGTATTTAACTATTATCTACTTCGCAGATAAAACCCTAATTATAGAGCAACACAATATTCACCCAGATAAAGTATATTCAAGTACTAAGCACATTCACATAGGTTAGATCTAGCATTCATTCATATTATTCAACACTAAGCTATCATATCAGATTCATCTAAGCATACATCAGTGCACTAAGAATTAATCATATGGATAGTGAAACAACCATAATGCACAAAACAACCATAACACATGATATACATTGTTCACCCCCAGCCGGGGTCTACGTCCACCAACTCTTCTTTTGTTTTATTGTCTTTTGTCAATCTTCTACATGCACAGAGCCACAAAATCCTACTCTGCATAGGACAAGAGATCTGTGCGCACTTCGCTAGATCCTCCTTCCCCAAGCTAGGTTACAACACAAAGCCTTTACACAGTCTCTTACAGTCACTTTCAATTAGCCTTGCAAGTCTCACACAACATGCACAAAGCATGTACAACTATTACTTGCACTTAGCACTTAGCATCACACACTTGTGCCCTTACTTACATCACCTAGATTTCTATTTATACATTACAAAATGGGCCTAAACATGGGTAAACCCATGGGCCGATATCCCTATACCCGTTACATAAGCCAAAAACCCAAAAATCCCTAAAAGGGGCCGAGATCCCGTGATCTCCGCTTCGACTTGCACTCCGCCTTCGACAGCCTATTGAAGTCCCAAAATAGGTCAAAAGTGACCAAGAATCTCCAAAACTTGGTCAAGAGCCAACAAGCCCCCAACACTCACCTGTGACTCGTCCCGAGTCACTCTGGTATCGGTAGTTTTGCCTCAAAAGCCTCGAGCGTGGCTCGAGATGCTTCGACCTGTTGCTGCACCAAGGCCTTCTGCTCGATGAAGTCTTGGATAACTGCTTCGTTTACAGGTTCGTCTAAGCGCTATTCGACTGCAACAACTACTTGTTTCAGATTTTCTCCTCAACCTTCAATCTCCTCAAACAATTGGCATGCTTCGTCCTGGACTGGTTGGAGCCTTTGAGTCACTTCCATGACTTTGCTCTGTATGGTGTGGAACTTCTGTTGAGAAGTGCGCTGTTCCTGGGATCGCTTCATCCTTTCAACTATTAACATGAGATTCAACTGTGCCTGTAGTGTTCTTTCTTGCTGCTTTTCTTCCTGGAGTTATGACTCCAGTGCCTTTAGTTCAGGGTCTTCAGTAAGTCGCTCATAGGTTTGTGCACTTCTACTACTAAGATATTTACATTCCAGATCGAATACTTTGATCCTCTCAACTGCGCTCTGGGCAATGGCTTCTCTTTGGTCTCGTATGTCCTGCGGGGTACTTGGCACCGTTCGTAGCTATAGGTCTGCGATTCTCTATTGAATTCATTGTATATCTTCCACAAGATGCGCTACTTGCTACTCCACTGGTTCTTCTGCCTTTTGATCTAAGCCCATCACAGAGAGAAGTGCTCTGCTGACTGCTTCTTTGACTCCAAGTTGTTCTGCAAGCAACTACTCTTTCTCTTGCTTGACCTGTGCTCTCTCCTCTTTGAAATTGGTGTGGAGGTTATCTTTCTCTTGTTGCACAACTTGGCATTGCTCTACCATTTCCTCTCATGCTTGCTTTAGGGCCATTATGGCATGTTCTTTCTCTGCTTGCTCTTGACGAAGGTGAGCTTCGGTCGCATCAGATATTCTATGGAGTTAGGAATGATCATCTCCCAACTCTGGTTCTTCTAATGGCGGGGGCACAATGGATACTGCGCGGCTGGAGTGAAGGGCCTATTGTATCCCTCTGAGTTCTGTCTTAGTCCTATGATACATGGCTGCTTGTTTGGATTCAGTGTTTTGCATAATATCCTGTGAAGCGTCTGATACGACTGCGATGATGAAGTCGAAGTCATTGAGAATGAACACAGTCTGCAGCTTAGTCCTGGTGGCTTTGGATTTCTTTCAAGAAGTAGGTTTCATGGGGGAAACCTTCCTTTTATTAGAGGTATCAACCTCATCAACAAGATCCCTAGGCGGTGTTACTTCACCTTGCTTCTGCTGATCATATTTTCCATTGGTCTCTTCTTTATCTACTTCGTCATCATCTCCTCGTCCAGTTGAATCTGAAGCAATTTCTTCTGATGAACTACTCAAGTTTTGTACCTCTTTGGTCTTCTTCCTTCTGCTAGGTCTAGGTGTATCATTCTCTTTATGAGTGGCCTCCGAGCTTCCAATTAGTTCGGGATCAAACATTTTTTCTAGTTCAGCAGGGATAAGGAGCTTTGCAGCCCAGTCCTTAGTTATCTCTTTGAGGTCCTCTTCTGTGAGCTTATAGTATGACTGAAGCTCTTCTTTATGATCGTCTACGTGCACAGTGATATAAATAAAGTGTCGATCTGTGCAGAACTTCATGATAGGTCTGAATCGGTGCAGGGTGTTTGACGTCATACGAGGGACAACCCCAATAGCCCCCTTCAACTGGATATAGTATGTGTGGAATACTGCGTTCGACTGCCACTGTTTTCCCATATCGCTCAAGTACTAGAGCGTGGTAAACTTCGCAACGAGCAGTTCAAACGACTCAATGTCCAAGAAGGTCGCACCTTCTAGCATCTCCCAAGTTTTAAATATGATGAGGATTAGGAGCGAGCTAAAGTGGAACTCATAGCCCTAATCTTGAGCTTCACGACAATCCAATTTGAGCTGGTTGACTAAGTACTTCACCCAGTTCATTTGGAGTCCTTCTACACATTTTACGGTGAGGTCAACAACAAACCCTGTATCCTGCGTAGGTTTGTTCTTTCTCACCAGCTTTCCTACGATTAGCTGGTAGGCCAAGCACACTGTACCATTCTGGATGGAAGCTACCTTGTAGCCTTGCGTCCCCTTTTCTACATCTCCATATGTGTCTTTAATCCTATGTGCCAGTGCACAGTCTACAACCTTCCCTGGGTAGAATTCTTGTGGGTCGGGTCCATGCATGCTCAATTAGATGATCCTATGGATTAGTGTCAGATCGAGTGTGATGCGTCTGTCTAACCATAGATAACTGCTGTGGTAACATGATAAAAAGAGCTTGACACACATGATAACCTCCTAGTGCCTTCCAAAATGTGGAATCTTCATCACATTCAGGATGGTGGACTGCACAAGGTTCATAGTCCATGGTTGGGGGATAATTTTTGAGTTCTTCCCCTTCGTCCTAGTCAAGTATCTGTGAGGAGCGAGCATACTATAATTCTTGCGGCCCCCTAGGTTGAAGTCGTTGAATTTCAATATCGTGATTTTATCCTACTGTGTTCTAACTGCACGTATCCCCTTCGGGAGGTACGTAGTAACTAGGGTGTAATCAAAGTCCCTTGGGACACTGTCATGACTCACCACACTGGCCAAAGGTGAGATGTAGTCAGGCAGGATAGTCAAGATTAACTTTGCATTCGCCAAGTCATCTCAGTGCCTGGTTCTCTTTTCTGCTGTAGCTTGGGATGGTCCGGATCCATGAGTAGTCGATGGGGAGGCTTGCACTCCTCGCATCGATGAAGATTGAACTCTTGTGGACATTACTTTTTCAGCCATTAAATCGATTAGAACTTCTTCAACCGACTTCTCTACAATGCTGAGTTCGTTTGACATGCATGGTCACGATCAGATAACTCAGGTCGATGAATGAATGCTCAATGCAATAGACCAGGTGTCGATCTCAGTAAACACAACATGGTAGCAATGAGTTCTCTTGTTGGCTCAGATACACTTGAAAAAAGTGTTCTCGGTGCAACAGTCAACGCAATAAGTAGACAACGATGTAACAGATCTCTCCAACGGATGAGAGGCCTTCCTCAATGTGGTTTTGTCCATTGTGGCACGGTCCCAATGGTTTCATGGTGAGATTTCTGGACATAACTGTTGTTCTAATCGTTTGAGAGCGTCAGTCTAACGGTCATAATTCCTTCAACGATTATATTGCTTCGCCATGGTGAAGTGCCATGTTGTGTCGTTCTGATATCCCGACAAAGTTCCAATTTTGCAAACTTTCATTCTACGAAGTCCCCTCTGGAACATTCTGCAACTTTGCTCTCTTCTTACCGAGCTTTCTAGCCTTCTTCCTTGTGATATTTGTTCCATTCTGATTCTTATCTCCTTTTGGCATAGTAACTTTGAGTTGTTGAGATTATTTCATAGGGTTAGAGAGTAATATTTCTTCTTTTTCTAGGGTAGGTGCTCCACTCTTCTGTGAGTCTTCTTGTGTTCTTTCAACTTCGACATCCAAGTTTCTGGTTTTGAACAACTTCAATCTGTTCTCTTGTTCTTCAATCAAGTGCGCTATCCTCCTAGTCATGAAATCTTTTAATTCTTGCTTCTTCTGTTCTAGGGATTCCTCTTATTTTCTTCTAGCCTAATCCTTCTCAATCCAAGTTTTTCCTAGTAACATAGAAAATGGGGCATTGTTCTCAATAAATTTAACAACCTCAAAATCTTCCTCTGTTAAAGTTCCATGAGCACTCATAGATATATGGGTGAGTCTTCCACATAGGGTTATCAACTTTCCTCTAAATAATCCTATTCCTCCCAATGAAGGAATCATAACACGCTTTCCTAAATATTCCCAAGTTCTTTCTTTCATGATATTTACCTGTGTTTCTTCATCTAGAACACAGTAAATGTCGAAGTCTCCTATTCTTGTTTCTATGCATTCTTTTTCTTTGAAGATATCTGATAAGTTGATATTTCTGTGATCATTCAGGGTTTCTTTCATTTGTAGCAATACGTTCTCTGATTCTTTCTGTGGTTCTTCCATGGTCTTAGTTTCTTGATCTTCCTCAAGGTTTTCTTGTCTCATATTCATTCTTTCAACCTTAGAAATCATTCTAGGGCAATCCAAAACTTCATGGTCCATAACTTTATAACAAAGACAACTAGGTTTTCTACCAGGGCATTCCTTAGAAAGATGTCCTGGTCTTCTGCAACTATAACAAAGGGTTAATCCTATTTTTCTTTTGAACGATCCCCAACCTTTCCTATACTGCGCACTAGGATCATAGTAGCTAACCTGCAAAAAATTCTTTCTAGGATCCTGCATCAATTTGTTAGACCAAACATTCTTTCTATGCATAGGAATAACATATCTTTCATCATTTCTATCAGAACTACTCATATCAAATCTTCTTTCTTCTATTTATGCCCTAGTTTTCAAGCTAGGACAACATTTATCAAACATACCTAGATTCATACTTTTGAAGCGAAAATTTCCACTTATTTTACCTTTTCAATCAAAACTTTTCACTGTTCTTACCTTTATTAGAGCACAAAGCTTCAATATCTTACTTCTTTTCCTCAGATCTAACTTCTCTTCTTAACACAAAACTTTACAGGTCGAGTAGAATACTGCGCACTAGAGCAACAGATCTACGCACAAAGATTTCTCTTTTCTTTAGTTCCCAACAATCACAATTTCAAGTCCCGACAACAGAACCATTTGTTGGAACAGGGGCAGACCCAGGGTTCAAAGCTCAAGAGCGCACGAAAAAAACCCTAACTACCGACCCTTTCGACAACACCTACGAAGAAGATGAAGTCTCACCCGAGGTAGAGGCAGGGGTGGTTGCAGGACTCCAGTGTCTACAACCTTAGATGGGACACATATCTGTGACTGTAACACCTTAAAAAAGCACTTAGCAATTATAGTTCATCAGTATTTAACTAGTATCTACTTCGCAGACAGAACCCTAATTATAGAGTAGCGCAGTATTCACCCAGATCAAGTATATTCAAGTACTAAGGACACTCACATAGGTTAGATCTAGCATTCATTCATATTATTCAACACTAAGCTATCATATCAGATTCATCTAAGCATACATCAGTTCACTAAGCATTAATCATATGGATAATGAAACAACCAGCACAAAGAAACCATAACACAGGATATACGTGGTTCACCCCCAGCCTGGGGCTACGTCCACCAAATCGTCTTCTTTTTTATTGTCTTTTGTCAATCTTATACATGCACAAAGACACAAAATCCTACTTCGCATAGGACAAGAGATCTACACACACTTCTGTAGATCCTCCTTCCCCGATCTAGGTTACAACACAAAGCCTTTACATAGTCTCTTATAGTCACTTGCACTTAGCCTTGCAAGTCTCACACAACATGCAAAAAGCATGTACAACTATTACTTGCACTTAGCACTTAGCATCACACGCTTGTGCCCTTACTTACATCACCTAAATTTCTATTTATACATTACAAAATGGGCCTAAACACGGGTAAACCCATGGGATGATATCCCTATACCCGTTACATAAACCCAAAACCCAAAAAGCCCTAACAAGGGGCCAAGATCTCGCGATCTCCACTTCGAATTGCGCTCCACCTTCGACAGCCTGTCAAAGTCCCAAAATAGGTCAAAAGTGACCAAGGATCTCCAAAACTTGGTCAAGGGCCAACAATTGACAATGCATCTTGAGGGAGATCTATGTTCTCATAAGTAGGATTCTATTAATATTGTTGGATATTTGCAAGGATGATCTGATGGTTCTCTACAAAGTTAAAGTTTGCATATAGTTTGCATCCAACAAACATCTTAAGACAACAACAACATTCTTTTCCTATGGTACTGAAACTGCATGGTGGATGCCAAAGATCTACATATATATTTTGTTTCTTTCATCAATTGGACTGGTCTGTAGCAGCCTAAATACCTTCTTCAATTCCAATTCATGATTGTAGCAACTCCAAGGGAGACTTGAGGTAAGCATTTTTCTGATCCTTCTGATTTATTGAAAGTGAAGGAAATTTATCATAAAGACAATATTTCAAGCTTGTTATTCTATCCTACCACTTGTCCTTGTCACTTATTTTTCGTAATCCCACCAATAACCACTTATAACCCCACATGTGTCCCTTTTGTTTTTAAAGTTGCTTCCATTAAACCCTTAACCATTATATCTTTTGCTCAGCTGATGGTTATGAAGTGTTGAAGAAGTGCACCCTTCTCCCTAGCTTGAAAAAATGTAAGTTGTGTATGGAGGGATATAGGGGAAATATCAGCAATAGAGTAGACATGTTAATCTTCCAGGCTCAAAGGAAATTGTTCAGCATGCATATATGGGATCAAGTGTCCTATCCATTTTGCAGATAATAATGAAAATCCTAGAGAAATTGACATACTTTTGGAACATCATACAGTGCAGTTACAGTCTAATGGTTTGCAACAACAATACATACATTTTGGGATCCTACTTGCAACCTCATAAATCCAATTTTTTGTAATGTTGTCATCAACCATGAATTGGAAACAAAGTTGCTAAGATTGTTGTTTCTCAAATGTTGGAACTGTTAATGTATTCAATAAATGCCTTTCTATGTGCCTATGTGATTTTGGATATCATCTTGAGATATGGTAAGAGAATTTGCATAGCTTGCATTTCAGATCCTCATGGCACTTGCAACCTCGTTCCCCTGTTTTTTCTCTGTAGAAAACATATTTCACACTGTATTTGTTATTCTCGGCTTGTTTCTACTCAATAGTAATTGAGTCTAATAAACTTGAGATGGCAGCAAATGTACCAACAATATGTTTCATTACAACAAGCTCATACATTGTTTGATCTGCCCAATTTGGTGTTATTTATAGGTGGTCATGTGATCTAATTACACGGAATATTCATTGACATGTGGCATGGTACGGTTCATTAGCTTGAATGTATAGCAATGTTGCATTCAATGATCACTCTATGAAAGGGGCATTCTGTTGTTTATAAATTGATTGTGAGATAAACTTGGAACTTAATGCTACAAAAATGGATATTCAATTGTTGTGAAATGTTATGATGGGTAAACAATTTTTCACAATTATGGGAATTTTGACAAGGGTACATTTTCTGAGTGGATTATCTATTTTTGGAAAGGCAGCTGAAATGATTCTTCTATTGAAGCCTTAGATTTGAGAGAGCATCAACGGTTGATGGACAAATATACAAATTCTATTTTTTATATATATATATGGCCTGGTTTTTGTTGACAATTGCAGTCAATCACTATCTTTACAGAAAAAGGGGAAGACTGATTTTGATATTTTGATATTTGTAGGGTTTTGTTGAATAAGCTATGAGTTAACATCTCTGAGGAAGTTTTGAGGATGGATTTGCATGAGGGCATGCAAATACATCAGTGGGGGGAATATATTCCATGACTTATTTATACCATATCCAGATGCTATTTGAAATTGTTGAATTTTTGGGGCAGCGTGTTGTCAACACTTTTTGACCAGAATGGTATATCAACTGGTGCATTATTTAGTTTATTGGCAGCAATGCTTTTAGAGCTTATTACTTGGACAATTTATGACATTAAGTTTGCAACACTACTTTCCATTATTGTCTCAAACTTGGCTTTTAGGTTACTACCACCATTTTCATAAGAAAATAAGCTTAGCGAATTGAAAATTTTTGAGCATGTATGAAGGATGAATTTTGCACAGTATGTATGTTCCAAAACGACATCCTACAAAAAATTCAGAGTAGGTACGGGAATGATATTGTAGTTGCATTTTTATAAAAAAATTATAGAGCAGAAATTGATTTTTCAATATCTCCCAAACCGTGCACCTTTTGGCCATGAAATTTGGAACATATATGCATCAAGGTATGACAAATAAATACACCAAATTCCAATCAATTCCAGTTTGTATTCTTCAAGAAATTGGTCATTCAAATCTTTAGCCATTTTTCCTTTTTCTTGAAATTTGGGCACCTATTGGCTTTGATTTTGGGTGAGCAGGAGCATAAGAATGATATGAACATGCTCACAAAATTTTATGGAAAACTAGTTTGTAGTTTGATAGATAAATCAATAGAAGTGAATGCAAATTTTATAGTTTATTGCCTTTATCAATGTTGTTACAATCCCACTATGAGGGTCAAAATATTTGCTTGATTTTCTAAAGGAAAATCTGTTGGGGGATCATTTATGGAAAATATTATGTGAGGTTAGCTTGGGCATGTATGGAGTTTTATTCTCAAGAAATCTTGTGAAGCGATCTGGTTGTAGCGGTATTTAGAATGTGACTACTAGTTTAATATGTATATACACAAATTATATATCCAGAATTTTTGAAGATGCTACATGCATGTGCACAGAGTTGTTATTCAGTTAGCATGCTTGTTGTCCACAAATGAATGCTATACTTTCATAATGGAATAAGAAAGAAAGCTCAAACATTTTTATCTTTACTTGGTATGAAGTATAGGGGCATAACCTTCTTGAGTGAATTGATGAAAATCACTGCTTGAACTTGAATATGTATGATGATGTAGCTTGGTTGCATGTTTCCCAAATTTCACATGGCTATCCATATTTTGCATCACATGTAGTTTGAAGTCGATGTTTACCAACAAAGGTTCCTTTCACCCATTTGACTTAGAGTTTCAGCAGAGAGACATAACTGAAGTTATCAGTGGATCTATTTTCATGGGAGGAAATGAGAAAAAACAATTTATATGGTGGGCTTGATCAATACCTACTTCCTTTGGCATGAGGACATGACCATCCTTAGGTGTGGGGGAGATGTTGGCTCACCAATTTGATATATTTTACATCATCGGTTGGTCTCTTTTTAACCATTTCACCCTATCCTCACACCTGTTTATTTTCCCACACTTCTGAAGTTGATATGTTTAACAAGATTAATGTTGTTAATTATTATAATTTCCCTTGTTTTTAATGATTTAGAAGTGGCTTAGACTAATCTTGTCAATGAAGGTCTGTGACAGTTATGTTCCTGCACCAAACCTCCATGTTTAGCATATACACACACCTTTGGGGCCAAAATGAAGAAATGGGTTTTGTTAGAAATACCTCCAACATACTTTCGTGTTCATTATTTCACACCCAAGTCATACGTGTGGACCTCTAGCACGTGGTCAAAGGATGGGTCAAAATTGTGCCAAATTAGCAGCAACAGACTTCGGGCTCTATTCCCGCGAAAATGAAGAAGACTCTAGAAATTATAGAACATGGGTTTTTTGCAGAATGCATCCATTTAAATGACAGGCGAGCAGATTTCCAAAATCATGAACGATCAAGGACATATCTGTGTTTTTCCAAACTGTGTTCTTCCAAATTTACAGTTGCTCCTGCCATCTCCAATCTTCTAGATAAATGGGTGCATCCATCCAACAAGGGAGACTAAATCAAGATATTCTCTTCATTTTTATGTCATGTAAAATAATTTGTAATCATTTCTTGGTTATTTTTGCAAACCAAGATCAACTATAAAGAAGAAACCAAATATCTTGTAAGCTAATTATGCTTAGACCAGGATGATTTGAGGGAATTAGTTTTGATCCATTCCCTTGCTCTTTTTTGTATATATATACATCCATGGAGCAGAGGGGGGGATTAGTATTTATGTAGGAGGGAATTAGTATTGGAGAACCATGCTTGAACATTTGTAATCCTTCATTTCATTCAATAAAAATCAGCTGTTGATATTCTTCCCTTCTTTGAAGTACTCATTTAGTCTGTAATCTTTTTCACAGCGTGTGTTAGGTTTGTAGGGTCCCCCATTCTCTACATATGCTGTGATAATTTTATTTTGTTTTAATTAGATAGTTCTTCTATAGATATAATTCCTTAGAATACATTGCAGCTTGTTTCCTTTCTTTCCATTCATTGCTTAGTGATTCATTTCCTGCAGTTTGTTAGCATAAGATAGAATTGGATTTCATTCCTCATTTCCTATGCTTGCATCTCAAAGATTACGAGCCTCGGGTTGATGATTTGGTGTCTGGAATTTATACATATATTTCCACCAACAATTTTCATACTGAATAAAGTCCTCATGTTCATCCTTGTGTTCACTAAATCATCACTTTCAAATTGATCACATGAGAGGCTGAGATTTACCTCCCATGAAGCATATGGAGGATGGTGTTCATCTTGAATTGAAAATTTAGTGTTTTCATTTTCTGTTTCAAGATCAAGATATATATAAAAAAAATCATTTCTTTCCTCAAAGTTGTTTTTCTAAATTCATTCCTCCATTGTCTTGGATCAATTTTGGGGGGTCTAATATGTTGGCATTGGTTTCAAGAATGGATATTTCAATGAGTTGAGATCGTTGCATTAATTCTTTCGAACTACGTTTTCCTTCTTTCCTCAATAGAAATCTCAAATTTGTGGGCAAAGAATTTTAGTAACAACTGAAAATAATGACATCGTTTGGAAACATTTCTTGAGGAATCTCATGAAGAAATTTCATAAATCTGAAAGAGAAATCTTTAAATGTTTCTTCTTTGTTCATCCCGATTTCAACAACCTTCAAGAAAAGAGAATATGGATTTTTTCTTGAGAAATATCTTTCGGCAAACAAGTTTTCTAGTACATCCCAACTAGTGATGGTTCCAGGCAGCAATGAATAAAACCATTCACTGGCATCTTCTTTTAAAGTCAAGATAAATAACCGACATGCAACATCATTTTAAGTCACATTAAAATTTTCACTAGCACTGTCAAATTTAATCAAATGTTTCTCTGCATCTTCTGAAGCATTCCCGCAAAATGTTGGAAATTTATCCATGGAAATATCTGGCAAGGGGTGAACTTCTCCTTGCAAACTGAGTGGGATTCTATGCAACCTTTTCTTTCTTTGGATACCTCCTAATTTCATTGTTCCTTGAACAATTTCTGTTGATGGAGGAGGTGAAATCTCTTGATAGCATGAGAAAAATTCCTTAGAGGAGTATTCATATACATCTTCTTGAAATTATGAGATCTTTTTAGAGAAGTCACAGGGGCATATTTATTTAAGATCTTGAGTTTTGAGGATGGAATTGCCAGGGAGATCATTCTCTCAAATATTTGGTGGTTTTCTAGTTCCATAAAGGTTGTCACAACTGATTTGTGACCGGAATTTCAACAATAAACCTTCAAGGCCATTCGATGGTCTTTGAACAAGGTTCTCCAAAACCCAATTCATCTTGAATCAATCTCTAAATATTCTCTCAAACTACAACCAGACTGCTTTTAGTCTTCCAATAATATCTGATCCAAAAGGTATCATATCTCTTGAAAACAAATCGTTCCCCAATATGGTCGCCAAAAATGTTGACGCTTGAATCTGTCAGGACTGAAACAAAAACCTCACGAGGAAATTAGTCCCCCTTCGTTTTTAGAGAGGTGGTACTCCTCTTGGGATAAAAGATATATCTGTGATATCTTGGATTAGGATTAGATAAATGAGATTTTCTAATCCATCATTAATTCCTCATTAATTCCTCATTAATTAACTCACATCATTAATATAAACATATTCCAAATGGGTCTTTTTCCTTTTTTAATAAAAGTTTTTAAAATACATTTTTATTTCAAAATTTTAATTAATTTCTTTTTAAACCAATTTATGTTTGATCTCCATCGTATTATCTTTCAAACGATATAAAGTTTGTCCAAATCTGACTCCCATATCTCAATATATGACCTTGTGAAGTCGAGGTGTTGAGAAGATTTATCAGCTAGGCATAAAACTGTTACTGACTGATATTTTATTTTTTCAGAAAATTTTGGAAAATTTCATCTCTCAAGACCTATCTCATAATGTTATAAATCAAAATACCTTTCCAACGATATAAATTTTGCTGCAAGCGAGGTCAGAAGCTCAAGATATAGCCTTTGCAATATCATGACTCAACCACTGTCGATCAAGTTTGATGGGTAAATGTGGGCCCTTGATTTAATTTCGACCTCCTTTGTTGAATTTTGACTTTTCTTCTTTATTCTTATCCCACATGTATGAGAATAAAAGATTCTTAGTGGTATATAATGTTAAGTGTAACATACACTTGACAAGAAATAAAGAAGAGAGGAGATTATGGAGCTTGGAGGATTTGACCCTTGGAAAATTGTTGAATATAATAATAATTTTGCATGCCCAGTCAACTACCAATCTTCCCAATCAACAATGATGAGTCACCCAACCAAATGTTTCCACATGTCATCACTTAATAGAAAAAAAATATGCCAATAAAAATCTTCCATATGTTATCCAATAAAATTACGCGATGTGTCACTTCTTGTATGTTGCCACATGTCTCCATTAATTAGTTGTCGTGTGGCACCATCCATTTAATTGCCATGTGGATATATCTCATTGGTTAATAAAGTTACATGTGTCACTTGGAGATGTTCCTCATATAACTTAGGATAGGAAAAATATTATTAAAATAATATCATGTGAAAGGAATTACCTTAAATTTATCCATTTAATTTCCACGTGGATATATCTCATTGGTTAATAAAGTTACATGTGTCACTTGGAGATGTTCCTCATATGACTTAGGATAGGAAAAATATTATTAAAATAATATCACGTGAAAGGAATTACTTGAAATTTGGGAAAATAAAAAAGGGAAAAGGTGGAAAGGAATAAGGAAAAATAATTAAGTGTGGAAAATGGTAAGGGGCATATGAAAGTAATGAGACAATGGAAAAATGACTAAGTATAAAATGAGAGAATGGGTAGAGGTGAAGGGAAAGGGAAGGAAATAACATGTCACTTAGAACATTTTTCATATTTCTTCTTGTAATACCTCCATTGGACTTCTGGATAGAAGTATGCGTATCTTGGTCATGGAGATTCAAATTTTGATTCCATGAAATGCATGGTGAAGCTGATACTGAGGGCTATGCAATGAACATAGAATAGTTCAAAAATATTCATCTTCCAATATCATTGTTTTTTTATTCCAGGAGCGGGAACATATAGGTGACCAAATTTTGGTCAATAGTTATGTACCCATCGACTTGGGTGCCTCTAAATTCACCTTCTTGGGAAAATTTGATTTTTTGTTACCATTCTTCAAATCAATTCACCTGATACATGCACATGCAATTAAAAAGAACATGATAAACTATAAAGGAAATGATTAATAATCCATGCACAATATTAATAGAAAACATGCACGATATAAACACATATCAAAGCTAAATACTACATAGAGAAATATATAAATTACACAGAAAACATAGAGATAACTTGTCTTTAAATAAACCAATCACTAATTGGATGTAGATGTCGGGAATTCCACCCAACCATAGACATTGTTGTTCTATCTCTCAACAATAGGTCACCCCCGAGCTAGGGATATGAATCCACAAGGATGGGTCTTAGGCCAACTCTAATACACACAACTAGCTCAAACTCTATCGGTTTTCCCAACCATACAACAATCCTAGTTTACTAGATCTCTTCCCCTTCAACTTGCATAACCAAAAGAAATGAACCCCTTTCTCTGCAACGTAGTCCCTCAAGTTGCTCCACTTATTTTACAAGGCTCCAATGCTACTGGTCGGGAAATATCAATGCTGAAAACTCCAAGGATTCTCAGTTGTGGGAATTTCTTTCACAATTTCCATCATTCTCATGAACATAAGCATTCATTCCTTTCTATAATAATCAACAATTATTTATAGCCGACAAGCAATGGATATTTTCCTCCCATAATTCATTTCCCATGCCCAAACCAAGACCAAGAATGAGCAAGAATGAATGAGGAATGAATAACAATGATCGAGGAACCCCGAACCAACCAAAAACATGGTTTATATAATTACATGCTACAAAGCACCACATTTATTTCCCCGAAGAAGTTTAAGTAATGAGTTTTTCAAACTAAAACCAAGATAGGTGAATAAAATATAATAAAAATACTTATCCCCTTTAGCCCCCCTCTCGTGGAACCATATCCTCCAATCTCTGTCCTTGTTCGTCTTGCATCCAACAATGTATTTTATTATTATATTCAAATCATTACATTTCTAGGCACTCTGACCATTGAAAATTATAGGAACTCCGAACTTTCACTAAATAAACAAAATACATTAGTAATATGGGGACTCAAACTACATTATTATAGTTTCCTTGGTAATGACATTAATAGCAACCCCCAAGACAACTAAGGTGTTGGGAATGGGAATATTGTTGATATGAACATTGACAAATCGACTTCCTGTATCTATATATTTGGTCATGGAATTTTTTCCCATCATCAAATTAGCTAATTTTCTAACACATGGAGAGTCTGAGGGTCCTTCCTTTTCCTTTTGGGTGAGTAATGAAGGTGTCCATTTGTAATAGGTTATAAATGCACACGCCCACTTAATGGGATGGTAGCAATGGGTGGGGTGAAGGTGTACATTCCTAAAGAGGGTGTGTGGTGGGGTGGATGATGGTGTGCATTTGTAATACTTTGACTTAGAAGGTGGGTGAGGTGGTGAAGGTGTGTATTCTTAGAGAGGGTGTAGGGGGATAGAGTTGAAGGTGTTCATTTTTTGTGAAAGTGAATTTATAACTCACAATAAATATATATATATTTCCTTCTTGTTGTCCTCGTATTATTTTCATTTATTAAATTGCAAATAGTTGCTAAGAACCCTAGAATTGTTAGTATTTCTTTACATTCTTTTCATGTTCTAGGACTTGTTTTCTCTTATTTTCTCTCTCTCCATACAAATTGTACTTATAGTATGGGCATGAACCAAGTTGTGTGGTTTGTAATTTTCTTTATAAATGCTTCTATAGTTTTCTTGATATATACTTAGGAGATTGTTAGGGTTGTGTTTCACTATTTTTTAAACATGAAAAATCAAATAACTTCAAATATGGATTAGAGGAGGTACTAAATCAATACATAATATGATAATCATTTTGATAGTGAACTCTAGTTTTTTTTATTAAGTTCTAGGAAACAATATTTCCATGACTAAAAGAGCTTAATTGTGTATTAATAGTGGTTCTAGTTTGGTTAATGATATTTTGGGTGAAAATTGTACTAAATGAAGGTGTGGTATTCAAGCAGGTTGTCCTAGCAGAAGAAAAAGGTCATGTACGTGTCATCACACTAAATAACCCTCATAAATTGAATATTGCTAATAGGGAAATGGTAAGATAATCAATGATCAATTTTCCTCTAATTGATGGTTAAGGAATTAGGCTAGGACCAACTTTCCCTGATTTATTTAATAGTTCCTATAATATGATGTCCAGGCAATCCAATTAGCTAAGCTCTATGAAAAATGGGAGAAAGAAAATGATGCAGAGATGATAATCGTCAAGGTAAAACTTTCCTCTTTTTATTACCAAAAAGTCAAATATTGTGCCACTTTCAAACTTTTATTGACACATCTATATTTCCTTTAGGGAGTTGGGCGAGCATTTTCTGTTGGAAGAGACTTGAGGCTAATATATTATGGAAAAGATGGTTGGTATCCATTCTTTTCAAACATTGTCAACTTTACTTCATGGGCATTCTTTCAAAAAATTTCATTGTTAGATTGCAAGTTTAAGTGACAATAGATGTTCATTGGTTTCTTATTATGCTCATGGTGACTAATATTTTGGCATTCATTTTTCTTCCCTACAAATTTTAAAGTTTCAAATACATGTGAAATGTAAACATCAAATGCTAATATTCTTTAAAAATATTC
>ML784432.1:115148-134926 GCA_009831015.1 Picea engelmannii
GTGGGAAGTACTATTTTCACATATGTGAAGCTTATGCACGATGCCACTTTATTATGCAGGAAGAGAGTGATATGGATGGGAATAGATGGGTCAAAGACACTATTAATACTCTAAAGAGATCTTCTCCCACTAGTTTGAAGATGGCATTACGATCAGTAATTTCTTTCTTCCTCACCATCCAATGGATTTTAAATTTCAAGCAATAATATATTCTTGATAGTTGTGTCTATTTCCTTAAACAACTTTCAAAGGGAAGGGAAGATATTACGTAGCCTACACTAAATACATATGGGATGATGGTTTCCCAATTATTAAAGAAAGCAATTTCCATTAGATTTGCATCCAATGCCGAGCTCACTATCCATTCATAGGGAAGATGTTAAGTAGCATGCCTTGTATACTCATTTAGAAGTATCCAACTTTACCAAGTTTTTAGAGAAAACACTCTCCATCATTTTTGCATCCAACTTATATTCAACATGAAACTTACCTAAGCCATATTTACAACATATAACATAGCAGGAGTGTTCTAACCTAAATTTACTTTCAAAGAAAATTGTTCCATATAAATTGAACATAAATAATATCTAAGCCACATTTATAGCTTATAGCATAGTAGGAACATACCTTATGCCTAGTAGCTCTTTCATGCTGATGTGTTTATCATTGTTTTTTGAAATTGCATTTTTCCATGCCAATGTAAAAGAAAATTACTTTACACAGGAAAACGTTTAATAAAATGTGTTGTACTTCATTGAAACTCATCTCTTTCATGACACACAATACCCCATAAGTTTAAAATGACAAAATAGTGTGATCACTAATTTTATTTTTTATTTTTTATTTTTTTGGGGGTAAACTTCACCTTATAGGTTCGACAAGCACGTAAACAAACACTATGTGAATGTCTTAAAAAGGAGTTTCGTCTCAGTATAAACACAATGAGAGGAGTAATTTCCAGAGATGTCTATGAGGTAAAATGCTTTCTTCGATCATTGAAATTCAAGCAATTTGTTCACATCCAAAACATTATACTTAGTTTTTTTTGTTGTGCAGGGTATCCGAGCTCTCCTAGTTGATAAAGATAAATCTCCTCAGGTTTGTGATATTGTTCTTATTTAATAATGATAATCTTCTTTTAAGGTTACCAGCAGTCAGACATCAAATTGGTGTATGATATTTCTTCAGTATAGATACACATACCCTACTCTTATGGATTTGAACTTGTAATCTCTTAAGAAAAAACATATACATATATTCTTAACTATTAAACCCACTTAGACTATATAAAATAAAATAATTAATTCCTACTTGTAATTGAATACGATTCAAATAGTTTTCTAACACACTACTGTAACATTTGTAGTGGAATCCATCCTCTTTAAGTCAAGTCACTGAAGATAAGCTTGACTTGGTTTTTAAGCCATTGGAGGAGATATTTGAATTACAACTACCCCAAGAGGGGAAAATATCAAGGTTAAGATTTATTCTCACATGATTTACTTTGTTGCATTCTGCTTTCCATTTTTATATTTATAATTGCCATTGAATTTCTGTTACAGGTGGGAAGGAAAATATGAACATTCGGGCTTCCACCTCAAGTAACTTTCGCACGTTTTCCATAAAAATCTGAATTTTTTTTGGGATTTAAGTGGTGAAACATGGGACTCAAACATAACTATGTTATTGTTAGGCACCCAGATGATTATAAACTGCGCTCTCTAATGGCTGAGATTAAGTCTCGGATGTGACTGGCGTGATTGTGAAGTGCACCGAACAAAACAGGTAAGGAACTTCATAACATACTAGATTTATCTTCCAGCTTTATCATAAATGAACTCAAATAACTATTATATGACAACATGGTAATTTGTCAATGGAGACTATTTTTAAATGTTTAGAAGATTTTATGAAAAATTAAATAGGACTGATCCAAAATAATTAGAAAATATGTTTGATTAGATGGACATAAAAGTAACTTACTTATTTATACCATATTTTTTTAAAGTCTAAGATTTTTTAAAATGTTTAGAAGATTTTATGAAAAATTAAATAGGACCGGATCCAAAATAATTAGAAAATATGTTTGATTAGATGAACACAAAAGTAACTTACTTATTTATACCATATTTTTTTAAAGTCTTAGAATAATCTTAATGTACAAAAAAATATGTATGAATATATTTATATATTCAATTTTGTACATTATCATTTTTACAATAATAATATAAGTAGTAGGGAAGGGTAAAATAATTGATTTGAAATGATTTGTAAATGAGGGACTTGTAGCCCACTCACTTCATCAACATAGATTCTTAACGGAATTCAAGTTCTTGTCTATACATCCCCCATTATAATCTTTGATTTAATTAATACTTAATGTAGATATGATGTGTGGCTATGGCCAAAGCAATGTATGTGCGAAAAGTATTTCTGAATTTTAATAATAAAATATGATGCCAACTGCTAAGCGAACATGGATAGAGATGGGGGCTGAATTAATCCACAAGAGAGGGGAGGATGTAGGAGAATGCCTAAGAGGGGTCCAAGGGGGAAATATCCAAGTCTATTAATTCCACCCACATTCTTGAATTTTGTTATCATTATGTATTAAACTCTAGTTTATGATTGAGTGTCCCCAAAGCCAATCATTGAATGCATGTAAGAGGGTGGGTGTGAAGAGTCACATCCCATAGTTATTGGAAGCATGGGGGTTGAGTACGATCAACTTGGGGAATTGTGTGAGTCAAGAAAGGAAGTGAAAGGAGAGGAAATTCATATGGGCGGCTACAACAATCTTAGATAGTCAATGTTTTTGCAAGAACAACAAGTAGAGAGTAAGAAGGAGATCTTGGAACCGAAGCATCCATGGAGGGCGAATTCTAGAACATGTTGGAGCATATCTGGAGCATTTTGAAGCTGGAGATTGAAGAGCCAGGTTGCCAGGCCTAAAGAGTGAACTCATGTGTGAGTTGTATTGTAATAATAAGTGGTTATTGTTGTTTGCTGGTAGTTTTCCTAGCACTGAATTCCCTTGCGTTCCCAGTAGAGATATTCCTGGTTACATGTGCCATAGAGACCCTGATAAACAAACAAGATTCCTAAGGGAATGAGATCAGTGAAGGGGTACATTCCTTGGGTTGAGGAGGTCGAGAGGAAGAGCGTTTGTGGAAAATCGAGATAGTTGTAGGAGAATATCAATGGGTTGTGGGATTTCTGAGTTGTGAGTGTATAGTGAGAGACCACCCTCTTTTGTGGATTGCTATCCCTAGCTCAAGGGTGACTTGTTGTTGATATTTGGAACAATGAGTCTATAGTTGGGTGGAACATCCATCCCAATTAGATGGTTGCACAACTGTTCCTAAAAGATAAGTTTTTAATCTTGTTGCTGTATTATTTTATGAGTTAAATAGTTGTGCATGAACTTTGTGTATGAGACTACTTGATATGTTGTTGTAATGAGCTATTTACTACATTCATGTGTGATTTTAGCACGTTGTAGATGCATCTAATTTATGGTAATAGACAAGAGTTAAATATGTATGTAAATCGTAGTTGGAAGCTACAAGAAATTAATTAGATAACTATAAAATTTTAGTTTTTATGATTATTTGACACCGTAATGTTCCTCAGTTGGGATGGGGGACATTACATTATGGTATCAGAACCTCGAGTTCAAATACCGAGATTGTATGGGCCAAGAACGAGTGTGAATTGAGAAATTCATTGTTGCAGACCTCGGTCTATGCTAATTTAGGGAAAAACATAAAAAATAAAAGAGAAATCCCCAAATTCGTGAGAAAGGTTTAAGTTTAAATGAATCAAAATTGTTTAAAATGGAGTTGATCTACAGAGTTGCAGAGATAAATTCGACTTGGAAGGTCAAATTTCACATTTTAATGGTCATTGTAGTGCTTATAGAGTTCAATGAATAGAAAACCAAGATTGTATTTGATCTCGAGATCAACAACCCATATTCACTTTAATAAATTTAAAACTCATAAGGTTTTGGCCATTTGAAAGGTTGAGTATATCAATTATCGAGATTCATTTTTGGAAGTTGAAAAGTTGAAGCATATTGACAATCTAGATTAGTTTAGGTTGTTTGTGAGTTGTAGCTAATCGACGACCAAGATCATCTTAGCTTAAGGATCAATGACCTAGATTCATCAGGGATTTTACTAGAAAATTTCTAAGTGTTGGAAATTCACCAAGAGAAATCGTCAACGATCAATGGGTCGATGGCCAGGGGTCGGCCAATTCAGTGAGGTGTCCATTTTTCTAAGAGAAATTGTTCATGATTGATGAGATGATGGTTGGGTGCCAACTGATTCGATGAAGTGTTTCAATCAAGAAAGAGGAATTGTCGATGACCGATGGGTTGATGGTCGAGCGTCAGCTGAATTGGCGAGGTGTTTGGGTCATCCAAGAGAAATGGTCAATGATCGATGAAGAAAAGAGGGTGATGATGTGTCATGCCACATCAACCTGATTCCATGTTATAGTCTATGTGGCATGCCTCATCAACATCCACATGTCATGTCACATCAATAGTTACCATGTCAACAAATAGGGGTGGTTGATGGCCGATGGTCAACAGTCGGATCCACCGAACTGGGGGAAATGTTTCATTAGTCAACGAGGATCGTCGATAATTGGGTTGGCCTATTTAGTGGTGTGTTACAATTAGTTTCCAATAGAAATGGCCAATGACCAATGGTTGAACATCGACTGAATTGGTGAGGAGTTTCATTCGTCAATGAAAAGCATTGATGGTCGATGGTTGACGGTCGGGTTGGCCTGTTTAGCATTGTGTTGCAAATTGATTGTCAAGGGAATGGGTCGATGGTCAATGGTGACTGCAAATCCATGTGAGAATCAAAAGAAGGATGAGGAAGTTAACATGTGGGTGATAACCCGAGGCAGAGAAAAGACATAAATGGATTTTGAGCATGGTGAAATCTCAGGTCAAAGGGCAGAGGGGAAGATTAGAAAGGAAGTGCAACCCCCTCCTTAGTTTGATGCTACACAATAGAAACAATTTTTTCATGATGCGCAGAGGACCCTAGAGCAAGAAAGAGCATGAGAAGAGATACAAAATGCAACACAAAGGTTGCTTGAGGATGCATATATTTGTGAGGAAGTACAATGAGTGACACAGAGCTTGCCAGAGGAAGTATGAGCCCATGGAGAATCTCAACGTGTCACACAAAGGTATTTGTAGGAAGCTTGTGTACATGAGGAGATAAAAAAATGACAAAAAGGATTTTGGAAGAGCCTCAGAGACAAGAAGAATTGCAATGGGCCGAAAAAAGGGAAATAGAGGAACAAGTGCATGAAGAATTGAAGTCCATGTTGTGAGAAGAAGCATTGCGTGACATGGGTTATGAAGAAAAAACTGAAGAATGAGTATGTAAATTTTTGTGTCGTTGTTTAAAGTTGTTAAGTGATCTTGATGTTGCGTGAAATTTGAATCAAATGTTAGCAACCTATATGGGAGAAGAATGGACAGATAGATTTATATCATCCCCCCACTAGAAAGGGACATGTGTTAGGTTAGTAAATAGAAGAGCATAGGATGAGAATTCAAGATGATGATTGAACTTAGAATATATGAGATGGATGGTGTCATGTTGGAATTGGGATATAATGTGAAGATATTTCCTAAGAACTCCTGAGAGTTGATGGGTAAACCAAATTTGGTGTTCTCACCCATTCAGCTTCAGTTGGTGAATCAATACAAAATATATCATGTAAGTCAATTGGAGTAGGTAATAGTGAACATAGAAGGGGTGAATATGAAGGTAGACTTTTAAGTGATCGAGATCATGGATGACTCAGATCCCTACCCTTCCCTACTTGGCATTGATTGAGCCTTCGACAAAAATGATATGTTGAATATGAAGAAGAGACAAGTTTCGTTTGATATAGACACCCTCCACGTGATTTCATCATTAGATCCAAATGAAGGTGGCATATAAAATGAGCCCGTGAATGAGGATGCATAGAGCTCCATAATTGAAAATATATTCTAAATCACAGGGTCGAGGGAGGATTACATCAATCTCACAACAGATGTAGAACTGACTTGGAGGAGTATGAAGTTATATGATACTGATTCAAAATATGCCATGGAGAGGTGGCACCATAAGTTGTATGAAATCTCTACAATGTGATGCGCCCAAATTACCACTAAAGTGCATGAAGATGAATTCGATTCCTACCAATTTGATGGGACGAATCCGGTGGATATGTTCATTTTTTGAATGCAACATATTCTCATACTCCATTGGGTATGCATTCTTGATAGAGTTTTAATAGGGATACCCACACAATGGCAGGATGTGCATTGAGAGAATCTTCATGAATGGGTATGTATCGTCCCTGTTACCAATCAAATTTCTTTGATACCACAATGTAACATTACCCAGTTTACTATTGGATAATGCTACTCCAAAATCCAGTGTGCAGATTCTAATGTAAAACTCAAGTCTATGCAGTATTACTTGAAGTAACACACTCAACCCCAATCTGAGTCACGCCACACAAATTTCATCGTCTATCACAACTTATAACAGTATAAGTAACACAAAACAACTATCTGCACAAGCATATTGAGAACACAACACTATTGTGCACATAGTCCCCTTTGAACATGCAATCTCTACTACATGCACAACTATTCTGACAACACACACTAATTTTGTTTCCTTATGCACGCAGATTGCTTCCCCATGTGCACAATTAAATCCAGCTTCCTGTGCACATAGAGTATTTCTGTGCGCAGACGACCATTCTCACCTCACCTTAGAGACTCATGACCAAAATCATAGGGTTAACATAACATGAAAACTAACAACAACTTGCATACTCATGCACGACTACAAATACTGACTATCAACACCACACATACATGTGAAAGTAGCGTAATACATAATAATAACAATTACTTATATGCAACAACATACAAGAATTAAACCCATATTAAACATAGATAATTAAGCACATAGTAATGAGACAAGCACCTAAATACACTTATATTTTGTGAAAATCCATTGACTCCGCACAGAACTCAGATGTTCCTCCCATCCATAGACTTTGTTTCTCATATAATTTCAACAACATGTCATCCTGGAGTTGGGGCTTAAATCCACTAGGGAAAAAGGTTCCTAATGCCAAACTAAAGTCTGATAGTGAACAAAATTTCTCAAGCCAAGGTGCCACTACTGCAATAATCCTACAGTTTCTCATTCCCCACATTCCCGTCACACCCAAGGAAGTGTTCCCTTTGTTTGCTCAACAATCCTTTGGTTTCTTCACTTCCCTTCCATGGTTCCAACAACGGGCTGAAAATCAAGTCTTAGATCCCTGCAACTAATGCTCAACGCACCAGGGAACAATTCCCCAAAAAACTCTCACCTGGAGAGAATGCTCACGATCCTGAAAACCCACATGTTCCACAACAAATATCACCTAGAGAGACTTCTCACGGTTTTGGAAACCTACCTCTTCAATAGTGAATCTCTCACCTAGAGAGACTACTCATGGGCCTGACAACCCACCTCTTCAATAGAAAAAACTTTGGTTACCATACAAAAAAAACTTTTGCAATCTTTTCTCTTCAGATAAGGTAATAATCGTCTTTTTCATTTGGTCCATCCCCCTTCTGCACATGAGAAATTAATGACCAATTTTCCCAGAATGAGTTGCCCCTCTCGAAATATACTTAGGCCAACAATATATATTGCATGAATTAAACTGGACACTTGTTACCTTTGGAACTAGATTTATCCACTTGGTGACCCATTGTCATTGCTCAGGAACTTAGGATAAATAATTATCCAACATTACACTTTTCTGCAAATATTAATAAAATATTTTCTAGGACTTAAGTCCCACCCATTTTTCACTTTTTCGGTGGAGTTATCCCCCTATCTCTTTCCATCTGATCTATCTGGGTGCAATGATGTCATAATATTAATGACTTGAGTATGATTACATTTACATGGATAGACGCATTGGACTATTTGTGTCCCGACTCACTAGCCTCATAACCACACAGGCTCTCCGGCCTCAAAAGCATACATACATACATACATATATAACGTAGTTTGATGCACACTTTTAGGTAATACCTGTGCATTTACTCAAGTGCATGCAACACTGTGAAATGTGTGCACTCTTCCTTTGATAACAATCTCTGTGCACTACTCATGTGCGTGCAAAACTAATAATTGGTGCCAACGGCTCATCAGCCTATATGTACATTTACATTTACAATTTTTACCAATGGCTCAACATCCTATATGTAAAATTATAAAGGGTTTCAGATTAGGGACATTACATTCCCCTCCCCCTTATTTATGTACTATCCTCAATTCATTATATACACATGTACATACAAAAACTTCAAAAATCTTCAAAAAGATGTGGATACTTTGCCTGCATAGCATCCTTGCGCTCCCAAGTTGGATCCTCAGGACCGTACCAAGTCCATTGGACCTTTACCAACTCCATGGCTCGATTCCATAGATGTTTTATTTTTCGATCCAATATGCAAACCAGTCGCACTAAAAACTCACCTTTTCGCTCCACCTGAATCACTTTCCAATCAATAATATGATTAACATCAGGTGCACACTTTTAAGTAATAACACATGGAAAACATTATGAATACACAAGGATGCATGAAATGAAATCATATATGCGATATGACCAATCCTCTATAGGATTTCAAATGACCCACAATAGTGCGTTTCCAACTTAGAACAATTCCCCAATTTCAAGGAACTGTGTTTGGATTTTACTTTCAAGAACACATGGTATCCCACTTTAAACTCTTTGTGACTTCTTTCTTTATTTGTGCACATTTTCTTCCTATCTTTGGAAACCTTTAAATTCTTCCTTATCTTTACCATTTTCTCATCCATTTCACTGAGAAGATCTGGCCCAACCACTGTGCGGTCTGTTGGGTTGTCCCAACTCACTAGCGTGTTTCACTTTCTACCATAAAGTGCCTCAAATGGGATCATCTTTAAATATGCTTGATACCCATTGTTGTAAGCAAACTCTACCAAGTGAAGGTAGTTTTACCATTTGATGGTTTATCCATCACATACACATTGAGCATATATTCAATCACTCGATTTACCCTCTCTGTTTGTTAGGGACCTAACGTCCCTAACCCCTCAGGTAGGTAGAATAATATATATTTCCATGTAATAAAGACCAATATTAATAAGTCCTAGTAATAAGGAATAATAAGTCAAATGTAAGAAGACCTGATAGAATCCTCCACTTCTAGAATATATTCCTCTAGATTGTTCTTTTGGTAGATAGATTTAGTATAAATAGGAGTCAAGGGCATGATAATTCTTTGTCTTGAGAATCATTGTAATAGAGCATTGCTCTGTTGTAGGTTTCCCCCTCGAAGAGGCAAGTACAAATTATTTTCTATCAAGAAAGATATTATTTTGGTGTTGTGGTTTCATATATTGTGTAGTTCCATTGTTAGTCTCTGCAGTATTTGTGTTTTTATGCTATTATAATAGATCTGGTACCTTACAATTGGTATCAAAGCACTTTCCTTGGCATAACATTATGGGTTATTTTTTTCAGGGTAGAGACGTATTCCGGTGTCTTAAAGCTATAGAGATATTTTGTTTAGTGCATAAATCCACGGTCATGGAAGAATACACATAGGAAATTCAAGTGGTACTTAAGCACACATTTTTGGCCACCCTTGTAACATTTTTTGGTACCCCTTCGAGTGGTTGAGCATCATAAAACACATGTATAATGATCAACCTAGATATATTGAAGCCCTCCATAGGTAAACCAATTGTTCCCCTGACTTTTATAGTGCCACCAAGAACAACACTCAGGAAGATACTCTCTAGTACCTAGGTAGTATGGCTAAGGGCACGGTCTAGCCTCCTTAGTTGGTTCATTGAGATATTGGGTCGAGTATTGTTGTTGGACCCCACACGTATATCAAATATCTATAACATGAGGAAAACCCTTGTCTATAGGAACCCTAAACACCCTAACCCTTGGGATGAAAACAAATAAGAAAAAGAACAAACAAGATCTATTGTTGTGCAACCTTACCTCCTACATTTGGGTTGCAAAATTCCTACACATTTCTTCATGTTAAGAATTTGGCCATTTTGTCACTGTAGTATTATTCAGATTGGAGTATAACTCCATAGGAGTTAAAAAAAATATGGATCATTCATGCACCATTATTTGAGACCTATACCATTGGATTCCTCGCTTCACACTAATCGCAGTCATATGTATCATTTTTCAAAAAAATCTTTCCCATGGACTCGACTCCTTCCCGACACCCCTATTTGGAACCTATCCCATTTAATTCCTCTATTTTCACTGACCATAGTGGTACCATTCACCAGTAACCCATTTTTGTGTGGTCCCACTTTTCCCCATGTCCCATCCCCATGGCCTACACTCGCAACCAATATTGGGAACAATGTCTCACTGCCTTGGAAAAAACTAATGACCAAATCCAGATTGATATTTCTTCCATTACTTCTAGTATTGGTAACCTCAGCTCCTGGATTTCTCCGCTCGAATCACTTCCCACATACATCACTCAATTGACCACCATGTGTAAGCAATTCCAAGATGCAATGAACAATTTGACCACCTTTTTTAATCCCACCCTAGATCCCTTATATTATTCCACACCTTATAACCTTGAAGGTCATGAATCCTCCTAGTCCAACTCTTTTCCTTCCAACCACTTTCAGGGGGACCTGTGTCTTCCTCACGTGGAGGTGAACAAATTTGATGGCTCAAATCCCACAGGCTGGGTCACTCAAATGGAACACTATTTCTCTTTGTACAAAATTACTAATGAGTTGGCCAAACTTAGGTATGGTGTTCTCCATCTAGATATGGAACATTGGAAATCGTGGAAATGGAGAAAAAATTCCCACCAAGGGAACGTGTCTTAGAAATAATTTGTTGTAAAGCTTGATGAATTATTTGACATTGACACACACCATTTATGCTATTTGACCAAGTTGAAATAATCTGACACAATGGAAGAATTATAATTTATTTCGAGCACTTGCCTTTCTTCATGGAGGGCATGTCTGACGCTTTTTTCTAGGAATTCTTTATTAGTGGCATCAAGGATGAGATTCGTTCCCATGTTCTCATGGATCACCCTCAAAGTTGGGTAGAAGATACTAAAATAACTAAGGAATCACAACATGTTGTTTTTGGCTTCCCAACTTGCACCTTGTTTTTCATCTTCATTTGAAACACACTATCATCTTTTACTCACTGCCTAGTAAGTGTATTCATCATATCGACAGGTCTTTGGTAAAAGTGTGTGGTTTTAATGCTTGTTATTTTTTTCTTATTATTTCCTTATGTTGAGAATGGATTTTTTGTGGCTTAATGATTGTTTTTCTTCTTTAAATTCATGACTGCAAAGCATGAAATTAAAGCCTCTTTTTGTGCAAAATCAGTGGTCAAACTCTGTCATGGTTTTCCTTTGCATGGTTCAAAGATTATCGTTTATCCTAGCTAAGCTAATCATGTCAAAAGGGTCTATGTATTATGTTGATTACAGGTTTAATACTTCAAGAATAATTTATCTCTTAAATCTTAAATCCAATATGAAAGTGAATATATGAGATTGGTTATGATTGAGTGTCCTAGACCTATGACGTAGATCGACCCTAAATTAAACCTTATTATTAATTTGAAATAAAAATATTGTAATATAAGGTTCAAAAACCTATTCCTATCTCTAAGTGGATGGCCTATCTACTTGGCCCTTTCTAAACGTCATGTCACGCCATACTCTTTGAAGATTTTCCTTTCCTTTCGACCAACCTTATGGTTATCTTCTTAATCATAATCACATCAGGTGGATGTCCTCGATTTCAGGCCAGGGTTTCGTGGAAGACAGGGAGGGTTACATGAGTGTTTTATTTTTTAACCCTATTTTCCTCTTCTCTGCGGGAGATAATCAACAATCTAAGTGTGGGATTATTTCAGGGTATCCTCAACTTTTCCTTTTCTTGTTTGGTATCAGGTATGTTGACTCGACCTTTTCTGATGCTTATTACCTTGTTGTGTCTTTAATCTTATCGCTGTCATAAAACTTACCTCTCTATGCTATGGTTTTACCACATTGTTAATCATTTCAAAAAAATTATGGCTCTTGTAGTCCGAATAGAACCAAATGACCCACAAACTCTATTAATCCATGACGATGTGACCCATAATCACTCTGAGGTTGGTGGGTTAGTTTTCGTCCAGTCATTTAAAGGGTTTAATTTGGAAGTGGCCAGAGAATTTTCCAAAACCTTCGATGGCACTAGGGTTAAGGTCAAGGATGCCCAATTCCAGGTTAACGAGGAGTTTATTTCTCAATCTATTGGTCTTCCTAAGTCAGAGGATAAATGGTTTAAAACGTGAAGGTAAAGAACATCCCGTGGCATTCTATGTTGGCATATAAGAAATCATAGTATCATATAAATGGTATGCCATTGGAATTCTTTCACACCATATGGAATTGTCTCCTGTTAATTATCAAACAGTTCATTACCTGCAAGGGATTCTATGGTCTGATATTCTATTTTCATATACGATTACTTATGGTTTTCCTAGGGTTTTGTTTAGACTTGCCCTTTTATTTACACAGAATTTTTCAAAAGATGTCTAATTTATATCAACTCCCAAGCCAAAACCCTAAAGCTAGTCTATTCCATCACGGTCTTATTTGTACCCTAGTTGAATGTTACCTTGCTAGTGTTGGGGACAATTGGAAAAATTTTCTGGCAAGAAATCGATTCTTGCCCTAGCGTAGCAACCCTATTGTTGATACTACTTAGGATGCTGAAGAGATTTTACCTCCTCAGACTCTATCACATGAGGTCCAGATTGAAATTCAACTCCACAATGATCTTATTTCTTCACTTGATCATCAAAACAATGCTTTACCTGCAACGCGAACAACAATAAAGAAGAAGGAGTTTGTTCCTAGGAGGTCTTTAGAAACTGTCCTAACTAGTTTGAAGGATCGACTATCCGAATATGTTAATTACCAGTCACAGCCTATGTATTCGATGATTGAAGAGAAATCTAAGGAACAAAGAAAAAGAATTAGACAGTCACACCAGGACTATGAAATTGATTTTAGAAATAAAAGGGCCGGTAGTGTTCTTTCCAGGATGATTTGAAATAGGAATAGGAAAAAGGATAACTCGATTCCAATAATAACTATAATGGATAGAGACTCCTCAGAAGACACAAGTCGAAATGGTGAAGAGGGCAGTCATACCCAGTATGATTTTGTCTCAAATATACCTCCTTTCCTTCAAAATTGTGAAGGGTTTTCATGCATTCAAGTTGATATGAAAGACAAACTTGTTGAAGAAAGACCCTTAAAGAAATACCAACAATAGTCAATCTCAGATTTGGAGCCTAAGTTCTGTCATGACTACTTAGCATGGGCTCAAAGGTATTATGTGGATGTTTCGTATTTTCAAATGCCCCTAAATCGGGTAATGAAGCAAAATAGAGAACTAGAAAAGGATAACAGGAAATTAAATATTGAAGTACAACAATTTATATCTTGGGCAAGTAAAAATCCAAAAAATTATGTAGATATTATCATTAAAAATTCAACAAATGTCAATCTTATTATTGGATTAGAAATGCACGCTTCTTCATTATTGAATGCTTGATTTAGGTAACAAAATTTTTTGTTTCATTTCTGTTGATCTTGTTTTATTTAGCATTATTTGTTTTTATTGTTTTTAGACTAGCTACATAATCAAAGATTATGTAGCCAGTGTTAATTTAGTTAATATAATTTCCAATTTAGTTTAATTTTTATTTCAGGTCTCCAAACAAACTTAAGGATGCTATATGTGCTTCCTGGCCAGTTAAGATCATGGGATTTCTTGTTTTCTTTTTTTATTAGTAATAGAATCTATCTCCAAATAGTTGGCGATTTATTTTTTATTATTATAACAAACTTTGTATAAGTTGTTATAAATATTGTTATTATAAACTTAGATTAGGATTTGATTTTTCAAATTCTCTATTTTAAAAACGATTTACCTCTATCTTGTGGATATGAGAGTTGATCACTGTTGTGTTTAAATACATATGTTATTTTGAAACTAGACATGGTGAAAAATTATGGGAAATGGACCACTGATTAATTTTTGAAGAACATGGAATTATACCTTACTTAAGTATTTTTCCCTGTAAGTCTAATGGTTATGTTTTTATTATAATATCTTTAATTATGGTTCACATTCTTCAAAGTAATTGATCATGGATTGATTAAAAATTAGCTTTAGTATGTTTTTTCAATACATGGTTAATTGCTATCACCTATATATTAATTTTGTAAACTTTTAATAGTTGATTGGCCCAAATCATTTAGGTCTTTGTGATTGTATCATTTTGATGCAAAGTTTGAATTATATTGAGTTTATTCATATACTTTGAATTTGTATATACTTAATTGTATAATTTAAATTATTTTCTTATTTTCAATTAGTCTATCATATCTTCACAAAGGATCATATTTAAAAAAAAAAAATTGTTCTTGCTGCACCTCAAATGGGATTTAAATTGTCAGTTGAAGTGACTTTCTTCAGGAGATTTTATGATCTTAGAATTTCATAACCTTCTGCCATAGATTTCTCTTGACATACATGTTGTTGGAGATTCTTTATACAGAAAGGCACAACCCAAAGTTAAATATTGATTGGTTACTAGGTTAGTGATTTTTCTTTCTTTTGTTTTGGTTTATATTTTTTTTTGTGATTGTAGATTAACATTAAGCTTAAATACTTTTCTTATTTAAGATAAAACATTATCATTTACATTCATTCTTTTTCTCTTTTAGTTTTAAGGTAAAAATTAGATTGGTAATATGTTTTAGATATACTTATATTTTTCCTGAGATTTGGTTCTTTTGTATAACCTCAGTTTTCAAGGTTTCTTGTAAATCTTGCACTTGTTTATTTGTATATTTTTAAGATAAGAAATGTGATGTAGTGAATGTATATAGTATATCTCCCTTAATAAATAGTTAGTTATTTTATTTTCTTAGTTTAGACTAGATCCCTTATCGGCTAACAGAGTCGTAAAACCCATCAAGGTGAGTCACTTCAAATGACTTAGGTTAACTTGACAACCTTGGACCAGACTTTCCCTTCCAGTTGAAGAGAATTCATATATGCACATCAAAAAATGGCCCTAGAAGGAGGGCCTGTAAGATATTAATGGAGAATGGAGGCCGAAAAACACCTTCTAACAATCACTCTTCAGTTATAACTCGTAGTCGCTCAGACTCCACTGTTGTATCCAACACATCCACTCCTTTTGAAGCTGAGTCTATTATTACACTACAACAACATTCTCAATCTATTCTTGTCGAACCTACAACACCTCTTCTTCAGAGACCTGACTTACAAGAAATTCTCCATAAATCCCATCAATCAATAATAAGAATCCATGATACCTTGGCCAAACTCAGGAAGCTTGGTGACCAATTGCATCAACCTCTTAATTTTTCCAATCAATAGGAAGACACTCTTGTCACTGGTACACCAAATTATCCATTGCATGACATCTTGATTAACCCATACATAATGCTTATTCTAGGTTTTGGGGGATTTTTTCTTCCTCCTTCACCACCCAACCCTTCTTCACCTCCTTTCAGAGGAGAATCCTCTGGAAAATAAAGTTCATCTTCCGAACAATATCAAACTTTAAATAAGTCATAGACTTCAACCCAGCTGGCTAATCAAAATAATCTCGCCAGGCCTTGGTTTGACCAAGATGTTGTTGTCGTACTAGGACCTCAACATCCTTTACCTAAGCATCCTGAAAAATGGTTACCTAATTTTGATCCCAATTCTTAACAATCAACTAAGGATCATATAAAAAAAATTATGTTGGTTGTTAGGCTGAGAAATGTAGAACATGAAGATGTCGTATGCATGCTTGTTCCTTATACCTTCGAAGGAAACACCTCCACATGGTACTTCACGCAACAACCTCAAACCATTATTTCTTGGGATAGATTTGAAACCTTTTTCCTAGAAAAATTTGGAGACGACAAATCTCTTGAAGTCTTAGTCATGGAGTTATCTAGGATGAAGATGAATCCCAAATAAAAAGTTAAACATTTTAACCAAATATTTCTTACACTCAAAAATAAGATCCTTGCAGATTCTATACCTACAGAAAATATGATTGTTTCTTATTATGCAAAATATTTACATCATACTACAACCATGTGGGTTAAAAGGTATAAAAAGAATATTCTATTAGAGGCTTTTGAAGAAGCTGTTCTCATTGAAAAGGACATGCTTAGCTTGAAGGATAAGACAAATCCTGAAACTGAATCAACTTCTTCCTCCAAGAAGAAGATATAAATTCTCACCAAACCACTTTCTAATAAGAAAGATTAGGAACCCATAGATATAGAAATATTGAAAAAATCCTTTCAAAATTTATCCAACCAGGTTGTAGATATGAAAAGAGTCACAGAAGAAGGATCTTCTAGCAAAGGAATTTGTCGAACACCTTTTAGAAGACTCCCTCAAAATCCTCCCAATAATCCAACCCCTTTGGGTGAAGGTATGAGTTTAGAAGGATTACACCACGCTATATAAGCCTTATTAGCTAGAGCTGATAATATTTTTTATGTTACAACTAAACAAAAAAATGAGGTAGAAAATGAGGATGAGGAAACACCCATTGAAGAATATTCGTCTCCTCCAACTTTCAGACATTTTTCGCATAGCATTTTGTAGGCCAACTTTGAAACCGTACATAATAACCAACATCCTTATAATAATCGTAGTAAATATCAACCTATAGATCAAAACAAATCTGCATTTGATGTGTTATCACCATAACAATTTTCAGATCACGATCCAAATTTTGGAAATTTAGCGAAATGCTATATCACTATGGAAGTATGATAGTTTGGGGGACCGAGATATATCCAGCGGCATATAGACAAATATAGCGAAGGTGAAAAATGTATAACTCGGTGGACCGTCGATCTTGAAGAAGCTTGGATAAACGACTAAGGCACATATCGAAAAATGAAGCAGGACGAAAGAAAATTATTTGAAGGCGGGCCGGGGAAAACCATTATGGTTTTGTTTGTGGACACGTGGCGACACCAGAGGTACACCGGGGCAAAAATAAATCTACTCAAAACCGTTTTTTCCAAACCCACGATATTAGAAGTTGATGGTGTTATCACTTGCTGATTTGCATTTTATTTTTCCAAAGCATCTTGTCCTTGTGTTATTTTTCCACTCAGATTTTATAACTTTTTCGCCAGCTCCATCAAGCTCCCAACACCTAAATCTTTCGCCCAATGCGATCATCCAAAATAGTCATGTACTCCACGAGTCAAAAGTTGGCAAATAGCCCAAGCTTATACCTAGCCTTAATTCTTATCTAAATCCCTTAGTTCCATCACTTCATTTATTTTTACCCTTATTTTCGTATTCCCGTTGAAAATAAAAAAATATGCCTTTTATTAAGCACCCTTATCCTATCCACAAAGTCAAGTGTTAAGCCTCATATGCCCAAAGTCCTTCAAAAATAGAAAAAAGGGGTTTTTTTATTATTAATATAAATATTTTTATATTTATATAAATATTTAATCCAATATTTAATTTACAGAATCACGTCAAATAATGGGCACGAATCTCAATTTATAATATGGAAAAGTCAAAGGTTGGATGGAGGGCGCACATGAATATCGAGGATTTAAGTAGTGAGGAGGTTAATTTTGTGAAGGTGGATTGGGAAATACTACCGTGGATTCTTTCATGGACATGTGTTTTTACGTGAAGCACATCAGAGGAAAATAAGTTTGGATTAAAACCACTTCAGCCAAAACCTGATGTAATAAATGCAAACATTTATCATATGTTTTATGTGCGACATTTTTCCAGGAGTACATTTCAATAATGATTATGGGATTTCCAACAAAAGGAATTCTTCCTCACAGTGAAATTGTTTTACAGAGGTAAAATTCACGTTTTACAAATTAAAGACATCAATGCTTATTTCCATGCAAAGGATTTAAATGGGAAGATGCACATGAACAAAGACTTGGATAATTATTGATCCAAATATTTACAGGAGTAAAAGAAGAATATAGAAGGTATTTTACCAACTGGAAAAAACACACAGTAAATGTTTTTACACAATGAAATGGTAATTGGAAAAACATTACATAGTAAATGTTTTTTACAGGGAAATGGTAACACTAAATGTTTTTTACAATGAAATGGTGAATTGGGAAAACAAGACTTGGTTTTAAAAACCACAGACATGAATTAAATTATGGAAATTTCATTATACAGGATAGAAAAATATTTGGGAATTATTTTTATTTCAAATATATTATTCCCAAATATTAAATCAGAATATCGATAAATGCAATTATATTTGAAAGAGTATGAGTTGGATTTCAAAGAGAATGTGGCAGAGGAAGGAGCTGGAGTGTCAGAGGAATTTGCAAGGATCATGAAGCGGTTTTATGAAAACTATCATTTGTAATCATTGTAGAAGCTGAAACGTTTCATTTCAGTTATTGTAACTGGTTGCACACTGAAGGAACTCAAATGGTATAAGTGTTAGAGGTTCTGAGTGTATTAAAGGAGGCTGAAGTGAAAGGGCACAATTCTGGTGGTTTTGGACTCTATTGTAATTTTTCTGGGACTGAATTGAACACATATGCAGAAGAAAAGATTCTAATGGCTGTGATATGAGTTTTGTCTTCCTTCATTGTTTGTATTTCCTGTGATCTTTTATTCCATATGCAGTTTCTTCTGTTTAAATTGGAGAGTTAAAGGCCCAGAATTCATCTTGTGATGCTCTCGACTGAAGCAATTTAAACTGTGTGTATTTCTTCCTAACTAATTCATAATTCATTTAATTAATGCTCTAATGCAGTTACTTGTTTTCTCCCTTTCCTCTTACACTTTGCAAATTTAAATTTACAACTCAGATTCATTGCCTCATTTAGCCTTTATCCTCTAGAGAGTTCTACTTGTTGATCATTGTTTTCATTCATTTTCAGAAATTTTGACTCCATACCCCTGTGTGTTCCTCCCCTTCTTAGCCAACAACTTTATAAAAATCCCCAAAACAAACCAAATCTAGCCACCGATTTCCATAGATATATCAAGTGACACGAGAGATCCCTCTCTGAGTTGAACCAGCTAGTTTTCATCTCTAAAGCTGGTTGAAACAGTTACCTCTGTCATTTGTGTATTCAACTAGACAACATTTACAGAGTGTTAACATGATGCAAACAAAAATGAAACATAAAAAACAAAAATAGGCTGAAACATCGAAGAATTTTTCTTTCTTTCATCTAGACTATGATCCTATTGAGGATTTTAAGAGGTTAAAAGAAAATATTTCAATCTATGATCTTATTAAGTTCTGTTACATCCAACAGAAAATGATACAAAGCATAGTTGAAAACATAAAAAATAAGAAGAAGGATGCTTCAGATAAAAACACAACTAAAAATAAGTCCCCGAGGTGTAGGACAGTCGGTGACGGAGTGTGTTGTTAAGCCACTCCGTGATGTTAAAGTCACCGGTTCGAAACCTGTGGGGACAAAAAATCCAACCATGTTAAGGGTTGGTGTGGCTCATGCCGGGTGCGATCCCCGGGTTATTTTGACGGCTTAGATGCCCCTGAGTTGCAGTTTCTCAAGCCACAGG
>ML784432.1:138104-154534 GCA_009831015.1 Picea engelmannii
CTCAGTAATACAACAATTGGTATCAGGGCATGTTCCTTCATGAAAACAGTTTAACCATTGGAAGGATATCATGGATCACACTAGAGTTGGGATACCATAGTTTAATGGTGACAAATATGCACTCTAGAGAAAGAAAATACAAACATACATACATGCACAGGGATTCGATGTTTGGAAATCAGTGGTGGATGGATACAAAGCACCAACTACTCCTCCAACAGACAAAGATGGAAAGAAACTCACAAAAAATAGTTCAAGAGGCAAGAATTATATTCAGAATGGTGTATATGAATCAATATTTACTAAAACCATGCACTGTGAATCCTCCAAGGAGATGTGGGACAAACTAATTACTATCTATGAAGGAGATACAAAGTTTAAGGAAGCCAAAATTCAAATTTTCAGATCAAAGTTCGAATAGTTAAAGATGAATGAAGATGAGAACATAACAACCTACTTTCTACACATCGATGATGTGGTAAACAACAAAAAAGGCTTGGGAGATGAGATAAAGGAACTGATCATTGTTAAAAAGGCATTAAGATCTCTACCAATGAGATTTGACTCAAATATCTCAGCCTTAGAAGAAAGAGTGGATCTAGATACAATGACCATGGATGAGCTACATCAAATACTCACAGCTTATGAGATGAGGAAAAAACAAGACAATTCGGTTACAAAGGAAGCTACATTCAAAGAATCTAAGAAGACAAAGAAAAGTAACAAGAAACAATGAAAGTCGGTTTGCAAGAAAAATCCAAAGTCAGAATGTAGTTGTAGCGATGATTCAGAAGAAGATGACAAAATGGAAAAATTCGTAAGGAAGTTGCAAAAGGGAATAGGTAAATATAAAGGTAATATTCCGTTGAAATGTTTTAATTGTGGTAAAATTGGTCATTTTTCAAATAATTATCCTTATGCCAGAATTTCAGATAGTGATGAAGAGGAAGAGCCCAGAAAAGAAAAGAGATATAAAAAGGGAAACTAGTAGAACAAAAAAAAATCTTCAAGAAAAATCTATACTCAAGAAAAGACAATTCCTCATCTAGTTAAGATGACGAAATCGATAGTGATTCAGAAAGGGTATTATTTATGGCCAAGAAAAATCAAACAAGAAAATATGATAGTTAATAAGAAGAACGTGAATTTTATCTCAGAGAAGAATTCATTAGTTCCTTAGAAGAACTAAGGAAATAAATAAAGAAAAAAAGTTACTCAAGAAAGAACTAAACGAAATTTGGCCCTCTTACTTGCATTTTTTTTGCCAAGCCATCACTGAGTTGCTCTTCTAAAAAACCAAATTTTTTAAGATGTACGGGCCCCGCTCCACTACTGCCCACATATATATGCTTGTTGCACCACTACATCCCACATACATATGCATGCTGCACTACTACAACCCACGTATACTTGAAAAAGTTGCAAAAATTAAAAAGTTGCAAGGAATTCATTAAGAATACTGGCTATTGGGTAGTTTCCCAACTAATCCACTGCCTATAGCCCGTCACCCAATCAAATAACCATCATTTTGTCATATAAAAGGAGGTTTTGGGGTCTCATTCCATATATAGACATAAGAACAATGAAACTATGCTTGTTTCAAATCCCCTCCTTTCCCCAAGCATTTGCAGCCCTTTTGTGAGAATTGTCTCAGAATTCCCATTTGCCTTCCTTCCTCCATCAGAAACCCATTATACTTCCCAAGAATAAGGTTGATAGGAGAATCTTATCGGAGGTTCACTTGGAGCTTGGTGAAGAGGAGCCTAGACCAGGTTCATGGAGTAGTAGCCGACTTTGGTTGTAAGTGATCATTGTATTATCAATAAAAGAAGTACTTTTCCTGTCCCAGATCATGATGTGTTGAATGTTTACATGTGATTTACGTTTTTATTCTAACATCTAACCCTTATTTATGTATAAAATGTATGGTTGTAGCTTTCTATTTGTCTATCTTTGAATGCAGGTCATCCTTGGGATGAGGTTTGCAGTCAACAAATCCATCGACCGTGAGAGGATCATCATCGGACACAGAGTAAAGGTACAATTACCTGATCCTTCTCATTTTTATTTTCTTGCATAAGTCTAGGGTATGGTTGGGGTATTTAGAGAAGTAGGATACTTTTAAATGGTTATTGATCTGCCTACATTGTAAACCATGGTGAATCCATAGGGGGGTTTTTCCTGCTAGCATAACTGGCGACCATACTGGGGAAGCCTCTAGGGTTTTAGGGGATATTGTTTTGGGTGTTTGATTGGTTTTTGTACCTTTCGAGTTTCTTGTGAGTCTGCTAGGTCTTTCAAGGGGTCTGTTCAACTGTTGGTGCCATACCAGTTCTCCGTACCCTATCAGTCTGACTGTTTGATTTATTTTTTCAAGAAGTGTAGAGGTGTACGCAGCCTGTTGTGGGTTAGCACATGTACATACGTGCCCTGCTTTATAGACAACCCGCATACATACGCAGATTGCTTAAGTATCGGTAGCGTACCTGTGTCAGGGAATTGTTTTTAAGAAGAGGCAATCAACCTCTTCTCTGATTGAGGTAGTTACTTCTCATAGTTTCTTGATAGAGTCCAGTGCCTCTGTTTTTACAATCACAACTTGGGTTAGATGTCAGTTTGCTTGTCTTTTAAAGATTTATTGTGTTTAATCCTGAAAGGGTTTTTGGGGAGTCTTTGAGTTTGGTGATCAACCTGTTTGGTTTCTTGAGTGACTCCCTGTGATCTGCAGTGGGCCAGAGGTCAGTTTCAGTCTTGTCTTGTACTTCTTTTCCCCCTTTCATTTGCTTTAAAGAAAAGAGAAAAAGTTTTATTTCAAGGTTTTTCCTATTTAAATCATTTCCAAAAAGAAAAATATTTTTCATTTCTTAGTTTGGTAAAGTAGTTAGGGTTAGTTATTTTACTTGAAAGGAAAAATAGTTCAATTTTTAAGTTCTTTACTAATTTCTAAAACTTAAGTAGCTCGTTGTCGAGTGAATTTTTGTTTTAGCTCTTCTTTTTAAAGATATTGAAAATAGTTAGTTGTGAAAAGTTGGTTTAAAGAGTTAGTTGCAAACTTTTCTTGTTAACTAGAAGTAATTTTTCTTTCAGAATTTCATTTACTTCTCCTCTCTTCATCTCTCATACACATCACTAGTTTCAGTTCCATGTACTTTGAGTTAAAACAAGCCATTTAAAATCAATGCTAATTTAAAATTAATTAGACTTTTATGTCTGTAGGGTCAATCAAATAGTTTATGGTAGAGCCTTGAATTAGGTTGGAGAGGAAAATCTTCAAGGATTATAAAAAAACATTGGATTCAGAGCTAGGGAGTGAAAAAGTCCAGTGATGTGAAAGTTATCCGGGACACCCCTCTAACACAAGGGCTAAACACGAGGTCACGTAAGGAAAGGTAGTGGAGATAACCCATCCAAAGCTGGACCAAGCGTAGTGGGGAACACATATTGAGGATACGTCATGGCATATTATCGCTTTCATTTGCCTACGGAGCTTCATGGACCTCGAATCCATTCGAGATACTGAGTTTTCTTTTAGACCACTTGCTTTTGATACCCTCGGTAGGTTTGAGACTTGTATCTAGCTAATTGTGGTCCACCCGATTGTCGACTCTACCTTCCTGGTGACTGTTTGTGAGCTGAAAATTTAGTTTCCTTTATTCTAGGGACTTACATAGGTGACTGCAGGGGTATACCACGATACCTAGGGAAGACGTAGGGGCATGCTTTGAAGAGAATACCTGGAGGGTGCTTCCGTGTTCGAGTTGCACTTTCACCGGCAAGTTGCTCTAATGTTGGCTAGCGTAATTATTCTTCCAACTAGATAGTGTTTTGATTGGTTTATCTCATAGGATATTTCTAGTGTCTGCTTGGTTTTAAACGTTAGTTAAAGCATTACTGTGTCATTGATCTTTTCACAAAGTGGAATATCAAGAGCTCCAATGGTTGTGAAGGATTCAGGGCCTGGTGCTAGTTACATTGGAGCCACCACCGCCACCATTACGGAGAAGAATTTACTAGCAAGGGTAATTCGAAGTGATCGGTCTGTAGGAAACTATGCTAGAGCCAGCTCCAAGAGGAGAGCACTCAAATTCAGAGGAACTCACTATTATTGAACTTGGAGTGGAATCTCTCAGGCCGACTAACCCTCCGATCACTGACTTGTCGATGTCAATATTGGTACAAGTTGTCCCTCCAAGGGTAACACCTCATGAGTGTTAGATAGTCTTACAAGCAACTATGGAAGAAAATGTTTCTACTTTGTCAGGGAGTCCTCACACTCCCTCAACGGCTGCCACTACAGGGGGTATTCTGCCTCCTAACCTACTTTCGTCGGTTCGAACCACAATTGTCTCGACCACCTCTACTTCGGGTAGTGTTCTAATACCGTCAACCGTAGCGACCACTGCTCCATTCACATAGAGTGCGATGAGCCCTCCATTTTCATACAGAATGCTTAACTTTGATACAAACTCTGCCCTTACCTAATCCACCCTAAAGACCATGGGTTTAGGGGCAGGGAGCTCAAACAATTGCTTGCAAGGTTCCATGGGGGGTACCTCAACCTCCTATAATGCTATCCCTTATGGTGGGCGTCATATTTCTCCTTCGTCCCCTTTGCTCGATGGTGCTTTCCAGCCACTTGTCAAGCCGAACACGAACTACAACTTGTTCAAAGAAGACAGTCTAGGACCTTCTTCTTATACCACGCTGGTGGGATCCATGCCATTCTCTTTTTTCGACACATTTGGTAATAATGCTTTTTCGTCATTTGTCGTCCCGGCTAGAGGAAACCCTAGTTTTGGACAACCGAATCCTGTGCAGGGTACTATTCCTACACAGGGTGAAGGTACAAGAATTTTCTCCTCACAAGGAGTTTGGAATCCTTCGTAGGGATCAGTTCCCTTGTCAAGGATGTCAACTGGGGGAAACCCCTTCCATAGTCAATGGAACCTCGGGAAAGGTTCAATATCTATGCCCGTCGTATCGGTAGGGGGCAACCCTTTCCAGAATCTTTGGAAAATAATGCAGGGAGAAATCCTTGCCCAACCCTCGACGTCCAATTGCATGAATCAATTGATGATTTCCCAGATAACACAGTTTCTATACGCTGGTCAAGGCCATGGTGTCTACCAGAACCCTGGACAACAACCCAACTTTTCCTGGAAACCTGGTGCCAGTCAAACTCAAGGCTCCCTTTTTCCTGTACATAGTACCCAGCCCAAGATACCTTTTCTGGAAACGTTACATTTTCTTGACTTGTCAAGGTTGCTTAATGACCCAATTTTTCATGATCTGCATTGGCCCCCCATGCCAACTAAGTTTCCCTTGGATATTCCAAAATTTGAAGGCAATCCTGACGAAGACCCAAGTGATCACTTAACAACTTTCCACCTATGGTTCTCGTCAAAATCATTGCGAGATGACTCTGTAAAGTTGCACCTATTTCAACGCACTCTTATCGAGGGTGTCATGAAATGGTACATTGAGCTCAACTGCTCAAGATATTCTTACTTTAGCGATTTGGTGATGGTTTTCCTGAGCCATTTCCAACTACCCATGAGATACGATGCCGACACCAAATTGTTGAATAACTTTGAGCAGACTAAGTCTGATCATATCTTGGATCACATCTGAGAATGGAGGCGTCGGAAGAGTTTGATTAATGTATAGGTCCCACCGGCTTTCCTACTAAAGTGGTTCCTGAAGTCTTTGGTACCTCAGTTATGCAAGGATGTTGCAACGTCAAGAGTGTTTTCAGAAGAGGAGGCAATAATGAGAGCACAACAACACAAACTGATATACTCTCATCTTGGCTTACTCTATGAGAGTTTTCCAGATGCGCTATGGTCCATCCTTGAAAAGTCTAGACAAAATTTTGGAACACATGCCGATGGTATAGTTGGTACAACACAAGAAAATTCCACTGATCAGCTATCAAATCAATTGCAACAATTTTCGATACAACAGACAGCGAATAGCTAGACCTCTGGTTTGACTAATCCCCCTACCCAAACGTCGAACGTACACAGTGTGTAGTAGATGAACCCGAAGGCCAACTAGCATCATGAAGGGAAGAAAAAAAAATGAAACAAAAAGGGTAAGGGGATAAGAAACCCAACAACAATGTTGGTAGGGGCGACACAGAGAAGAGAAAGTCGAAGTATCCACATAACATTTGCACAGAGGACCATCTGACTCACCTATGACTTCAACTTGTGGATTCCCATAAGTTATTGGCACAGTAGAAGCTTGTTGTGTTAATGAACCCATTTCCACATGGGAAAAATATGACTCAAGCCTCTTCGAGCTCGGATGGGGGCAGTAAGGAACCCCTCGCGTTTTCTAGTAATCCTTCAGCCGCAAACATTTATATGATGAAAGGTGAGGCTTATATAGTGACCATGGCACATGATTACAGAATGTCAGAATCTTCCTAAAAGGGTAAAGAAGCCACAAACCCAACAATTCCTCTCCAGATCGAGAAGACATTGGGTGAAACAATGATGCGCATCTCGAAATGGGCGTTCAAGAAAGATTCTAATAATCCAAACGCGAGGGCCATCCAGAATTACTCTATAGTGAAGGATTTGTCACAAACCCCTTGTGCGATGTCCTCTTTGGAGGTCCTCCAGAGCTTCCCTTCGCAAAGAAAGGATATGTTTTCGTCTTTGGGATCTACCGAGACTTGTAATCTGGGAACGATCATGCTTGATACGATCGACTTGAAACCTCATCTCCCTTACCATGTTTTGTTTTATATAGTAGTGTCTCACCCCAAAAAATATTTTACTAGATATATCTTTCGTACGGTGGTTGATGAGGGTGCCTTAACTTGCGTGATGTCGCTGACATGTTGGAAGGCCATTGGCCAACCAGTTTTGTCTCTGTCACCTGCTTTGCTTACTTATTTCGACGGTCGTTCTTTCAGACCACATGGAATCATTCCTTCTTTCCTCGTGCATTCGAGAGGAAAGACTGTGTGCGTTGAAGTTGAAGTGATTGATGTGCCTCTCGAATACAACCTTCTGTTAGGAAGGAGTTGGACCTATGCAATGCATGCAATGTTTGCCACAATTTTTTGGGTCTTGTTGTTTCCACACGAGGGTCGAACTGTAACCATTGATCAGTTGTCCTTCTCTTGGTCCGACCCTTCATCGGGGGCATCCATGGTCCTAATGATTGATAACCCTCAGCCTAACATCGTCAATGTGGGGGTTGGTTTGTTCCCACCTTTTATGGGTACTTTCTATTACCCGCCTCCTTCTGGTGATGTCCAGTTTATATCAGTTGCCCTCGACTTGCCCAGGGATGAAATTTTTCAAGTGTCATCGTTCATAACGAATTACTTTCATGATCTGTGGGCTCTTCCTTCCCCATCGACCTCGATGGAAGGGACATGGCATCATGGCATGGCTATTCCCTTCTCTGCGGTAGAAGTTGCATACAGTATTGTCCAACAAGCTTTGATCGACCCCGATATGACTCCCGCACAGGAGTTAGATCCAATTCTCGAGCCTATTTGGGCTCAGGGTTCCTATAACACCCCAGGTTTTGAATCCCCATTTTAAATAATGTATTGTTACAATGTTGAGAGGCCAAAGTCCCCAAACAATTATTAAAAGGCTAGTGTTCCCAAGACATGTAATGTTTTTTATCATTATTAATAATAAACACATCGTTGGTTGCTAGACAGACAAGGACTAGAGTTATAGGGGGATATGATTCCACAAGAGAGGGGGCTTGAGGGACTAAGTGTTTATTCCTATGTTAATTACCGTTTTTGCCTCAGGGAGGGGGTCGGTTCTGTGAGCTTTTGGGGAAGGCTAGGAGGTTCTTGATTCCCCACGAAGTTACTTAAACCCACCTCTGGTCTAATGGGGGCATTCAACTGATGGCTTGTTCACTGATTTCTTGTACGCATGGATGATTTTAAGGATGGAAATTTATTTAAAATTTTGAAACCTTGGTGAATCTTACTGATCCTTCATATGCCAACTATAAATGATTGGCGATTTTTTTGTAAAAATATTCAAATTTCTAAGGATTTTATATAGTTTTTATAAAATTTTGGCGATTTTTAAGGTAAAATAATTTTATCCTATAGAATTTGGGCGAATTATTTTTAAAATAGCGAATCTTGTTTTTGGAAAAACCATGAAAAAATAGCCCATGAGCGAAATTTATCCCCTAAAATCATCCTTGCTTGTACATTCATTCATTTCCCTCACGCACTTTCATGCACTCACTTAACCATTCATTGATCCATCCTCATCTGTGTCTTGGCTTGGGGAAAGGTAACCGAACTGCTGAAGATTAGCCATGAGATAGTTGGTTGTAGTGGTCGTTGGTGTGATCCAGTCATGGTTTGAGGCCTGCATGTCTAAGATGCGTTGGCCTGTGTCTAGCGTTTCTCATAGTTGCAAGTCCTGAGATTTTGAGCATTGATATTCTGGACTAGTTGCGTTGGAGCTCGAATAAGGAGAAGGACTACCTAAGGGACTGCATGGTAGATAAGGGTGGAGGTCCGTTCTCTCGGGTGGTGCAATTTGGGTAGAAGAGAGATGGGTACTTGGATTGCTATGAGAGATGGGAAGCCTGTGAGAGCTTGGGTGTTGACTGGTTTGGGAAGCCAAGTAACACTCTGGAACCATCCTTATGGATTCATAGCCCTAGCTCGAGGGTGACACTGTTGTTGAGATTTGGAACAATAGTGTCTACGGTTGGGTGGAATGTCCTTGGTCTACAGCTAGTTGGTTTCATATTTGATAAAGATAAGTTCTCTTTGTTATGGTATCAATTGCATGTATATGAATGTATTTTCATTGTATATTTAATTACCATTTAATTGAATATTTAGACTATGCATGCTTGCTCACTACTGTTGTGCATGTCATTAAAGTCTTTCCTTTTATGCATCCTTAAATTTTAAAAAGGTATCGGTAAGAGAAAGAAGTCCAAGATGGGATTGAAGGTAGCGTACACCGGCCTGTGGGTGGATAGGTATGTTACAGTTTGGTATCAGAGCTTCTGGTTGAAACACCGGGCTGGTATGGGTCGGGTCTGTTGGTCAGAGTCTCATGGTCGAGATCGAACTCTGACCGCAAAGTTGAAAAGCTCAAGTTGAATGGCATTGCAGAATCTACGTAGGAGTTAGATCGTTAGAGATCCGTTGTAAAGGGTTCGAAGGATCGTGACCATCCCCCTTCGAATTCGGGAGCGATTGCCACTATAGGATCAGGAGATATCTGGGATCGTTGGATTGGAGGACAGGTGAACAAGGTTTGTCTGATGAAAAGGAAGCAAGGGTTAAGGTCCCAACCATCATATCCCATTGGAGAGAGAGATCAATGGACAAGAGACATTGCAGGGAACCAACTTTCACGAGAGATAATTCCCCAAGGAAGTCTCGCAATACAAACCATGGTTTCACCAAGGGGTTATGTGTCAACATCAGGAGAAAAGCGGGGCAAAAATTGGGTTACTCCAAACCGTCGATGTGTGCCCCCGCAAATTGAAAGGCATGCACTGATGTGACTTTCTAGTGCTCAAGCGATGAACCTCCGAAGAGAAGAAGTAGCCGAGGACCATCGATATATAGGAGGACACGCATCAATCGATCATGTGCTTTGGGTTAAAGCACTCTAGGAAAAGGTGAGCAAGGAGAAGTTGACAATTGAGATTTTCGGACCCCGGAGATCCGAAGTGAATCGTAGCCATCCGATCCAGGAGAACACGTGGTAGAAATGCATGCACTTCGGCAAAAAATGAACTTTGAGGGTTGAGATTTCTGAAACCCAAATATTAGAAAGGATCTCAGCCATTGATCAACTGAGAGCAATGCCTCTCCAGATCTAGGGCTTCGGATAAAAGCCAACGGGGCCAGATAATTTTTGAAGTTTGAGATTTTCGAAGTCTGAAGACTCGAAGTAAGCCTCAACTGTCAGATTAAGGAGGACATGTGGTGCAAATCTGTGACTCTGGGTGAAGACCCGAAGTGAATCTTAGTTGTCTAATCTAGAAGGACACATGGCAACAGATTGGACAGTTCAGGAATTCAGAGTTTGGGAGAATTGGAAGTGTGCCACTATGGAAACTCCCGAAGTCCCGAAGCCCAAAGAGACTAAGTGATGGGGCACGATGACGTCACCTAGAGGTGATGTGGATCCTAGAATTCCCAAAGTGACATGGCTTGCAGACATCACCTAGGATGACATGGACACATGGGATATGTGCCACGTGTCAGTATGTTTTGAGCTTATGGAGTATTGATATGTCAGTTATAACGTGACACATGTCACCCACCTGATTGGGCCACGTGTTTTCTTCCAGTGTTTCACCACATGGCGATAGATCATGCAATCTAGAGACTGGGCACTCCAGTGGGGAAAGTTGTGATAGGTTGCGTTGGGTCGAAGTACATATCGACCGTTGATTCCATAAGACACATGTCGAAGGATTGTCAACTTCAGGTAAAATCACTCTGGGAGAACATGTAGGAGGAAAGTTTGAAACCTCCGAAACCTGAAGAGCTGAAGAAATTCACAATCGCTGATCTATGGGAGGACACCCATCGGTAGATCATGAATTCCAGGAGGAGGCAAGCGAGGAAATTTGAGATTCCTGAAGCGCTGAGTCCTGAAGTGGATCTCGATCGTTGATCATGAAAGAGGATGAGGACCATTGATCCGGTCCTGGCTAAAAGTTCTAAAGTCTCGAAGCTCTAGACAAGCGTTCTTTCAGCTAAGCACAGGGTCATGGTCATGGTCATATGCAGATTGAGAGTTGAGGGAAGGAGAGCTAAGGATCGAATTGGCGGTATTCGAGAAAAAAAAATGCTACGAAAGTATTTAGCTGCGATTTCTAGTCATGGTCACCTGGGAAGATGGTTTGGAGGAAGTGCCTATGCAGGATGAAATTCTGTGCCAGCCAAGTGTAACATGACACTGTTATTTTCAGAGAATGGGGATATGATCTCCATGAACAAAAAAAAAGAGGGACTTGTAGCATGGTTTGGAAATTTTGTTTATCATATGCATAATTCTAACAAAATGGTCACTTGCAAATTTTGCAGAATTAAGGGGCTTAAGCACATCAACTTAGGATGCGTATTGAGGAAATGGAAGAAGGCGAGGGAGCCTCCAGTCATGATAAGGAGGTCAAAGGCCAGAATACCAGATTTGGTAATGCATAGATAGAGTTGAATGGATGCAAGGGAAAAGGAGAGAAGAAAACGTTAATAGAAATGACAATAATCCTGAAGATGGAAGTACAGAGGTACAAAGCAGGTAATGAGATATTGATGAGAGAGAAAAGTTAGATAAATTCTTGAGTGTTGCAGAGCTTAAATAATTTGCAAAGACAAATGAGGAAGGGATCAAACTCAAGACAAGAGTAAGAAGGCAGGTGCCATGAAAGATGGGATGATCGTGGAAGAGTTGTTTATTCCAGAAGTGATAACAAAGCTCATGGAAACCACTCACCTCCTTACTCAGAAATAATTTTTTATGCAACAGATGATTTCGTAAGAAGTCCAGAGGTGTCTCCTATCAGACACCAAAGCAAGAAACAAGAGGTAGATAGTTTTCAAGGAGAGATGAGGAAGCTCAATACACCTTCTTTTGAGGGTGAAAGAGAAAGGGAAGATGATGTTGAAGCATGGTTTTTTGGGCTCGGGAGATATTTTCATTTGCATAACTATTCATCCAACCTGGAAGCCAGGATTGCCACCTACCATTTACATGGGAAATATGCAATGTGGTAGGACCAAATGAAGAAAGTGGAACATGTTAATGAAAGTAGGATCACTTGGAAGCAGTTCAAGAAGTACTTCCAGAAGGAGTACCTCTCAGAGCATATCTATGACAAGAAAATGTAGGATTTCTTTGAACTCAGGTTGGGAAGCATGACTATGGCAGAGTATGAGAAGAAGTTCTTGGGATTGTTAAAGTATGTCAGGTTCATTGGTGATGAGAAAGTGAAAATACATAGATTTCTAAGTGGATTTCCATCCTTTTATAAGGAAAATATAAAGTATGATAAGCCCAAGACCTTGATTGAAGCCATCATGAAGGCTAAATACCTGTATGAGCAAGGCCATGGAAGAGAATCTCTGCATAAATCTTGGAAGGACAAGAAAAATGTGAATTCCGATTAGAGGATGAAAGTATTCAAACCTTCCTTCAATAGGAATGAGCCTAATAGAAATCATCAAGATCAATATGTTAAGGGATATTTCAAGAAATAATATCCCTTGGGAAAAAGGGGAAGACCACCATAGAAAGGACAGAGTGAAGATTGTTCACAACATCCAAGAAGCTACAACAGTTGAAGATATGGGAAGAATCTACGCGGCTTTAAATGATCGACAAGCAAAGTACCAGTCCAATATGATCGAGGTGGAAGGTAAGATCATAAATAAGCTTGTTGATATTTTGATTGATTCAGGAGAAATTCATTGCTACATTGATCCTAATATAGTGAATAGATTACATTTGGAGAAAAGTAAACCTGGAAAAGCAAGTTTGGTTCAACTAGCCACTGGAACCAAAAGAAGAATCCATAATATGGTCAAAAGTTGTTCCATAAGTATTAATGGTGTGAATACTAGTATGGATCTAAATATAATACCATTGGGGTCTTATGATATTTTGATTGGAATGTATTGGTTGGAAAAACATCATGATGTCCTAGATCTTCATAACAAGACATTTACATGTCTTGATGGAAGTGGAAAACAGATCACTATGAAAGGAGTTCCAAGACCCATCCCTATAAGGGAGCTTTCAGCCTTACAACTAAAAAGATCATTTAGGAAAGTATTTCAATTGTATGAAGCTCATGTGGAAGAGATAGATAATACAAAAGGGCCAATACTTGAAGATTTCTTGGTACTACAGGAATTTGAAGATGTATTCTAAGAAATACCAGGATTGCCACCAAGAAGGGAGATAGATTTCTCAATTGATTTAGTGCCAGGAGCTGCCCTAGTGTAAAAAAACCTTACAAAATGAGCACACCAAAGTTAAAAGAATTACAAATGCAGTTGGAGGAATTGTTGAAGAAAGGGTACATACATCCAAGTATTTCACCTTGGGGAGAACCGATACTTTTTTTCAGAAAGAAGGATGGAACCTTGAGGTTGTGTATTGACTTCCGACAACTGAACAAGTACACTATAAATAACAAGTATCCTCTACCCCAAATTGATGACCTCTTTGATTAGATAAGAGGAGAAAAGACATTCTCAAAGATTGACCTGAGGGCAGAATACCATCAGGTAAGAATCAAGGAAGAAGACATTCATAAGACAACCTTTAGGACCAGGTATGGGCATTATGGATTTGTAGTGGTGCCATTTGGACTGACCAATGCGCCGGTTTTCTTCATGTGCTTAATGAAAGACATATTCATAAATTATTTGGATAAGTTTGTCATAGTATTCTTGGATGACATACTTATCTATTCTAAGTCTGAAGAGGAGCATGAACATCACTTAAGACTGGTGTTGCAAATACTGAGAGAACATCAGTTGTATTCCAAGTTTAGTAATTGTTCTTTTTATCAAAAGTAGATCCATTACTTGGGACACATTATTTCAGAGCAGGGCATAGCAGTAGATCTAGAGAAGATCGAAGCCATTAGAGGATGGCCAACACCCAGAAATGTGTCAGACGTTAGATATTTTATGGGATTAGCTGGCTACTACAGAAGGTTCATAGTAGGGTTCTCTAAGATTGCTCATCCCATCACTTCTCTGAAAAATAAGGGAACTAAATTTGAATGGATCAAACCTAAAGACCAGCAAAAAACAACTTTTATATGTCTGTGGGGCACATTTTCTTATCGTAATATGCCTTTTGGCATGAAGAACGTTGGAGCAACTTTTCAGCAGGCCATGTATTTTTATTTCCATGATCTTAGACATATATTCGAGGCTTATATCGATGATCTAGCATTGCGATCTCGCAAGAGAACTGATCATCATGTGCACCTCTGACTAATATTCAAACAATGTCGCTACTATCTTATTCACTTGAAGGCACTTCATTAAAACCAGTATCCTAACATACCATAAGATCATTCCCACAACCTTAACCAAATATCGGCTAATATTTGATCTTATAGCTCAAGGCTCATTAGAGGGTGCATATGACCAAGGACTAGGAACCTTATGCTAGTCCGAATGGTGCTAAGATCTTATTGGCTTCGTAGATCCGAGAGTTCGAAAATTAGGGATGTCACAACTTACAAAACCCTAAAATGTTGAAGTTGTGAGGTGACACAGGCTGTAGATCTGATGGCGCTTGGAAACTATCCCAACCGTTAGATCTATGCCGTAATCAATATGGGGTTGACCGCTTCGGGAGAACAAAGGTGTTGCAACCCCAAAACCTATGAATGTCTTAGTTGCAAAATGTTGTGAGTCATTGATATGGGGAGTCCATTGAGGACCATTCTTGACTGTCCGATCAACCAATGGAGGGTTTCGTGCATGGTACTTCAATGAAGTCCCACTTCAAGAGAATGGAGTTGATGTAGCGTATAAACTATGAACGTTGAAGCCACTATGTAACGAGAGTCATTGATCTGAAGGGAATTCAAGACTACTCATGAGCCTTCGATCTATATGGTGGTTAGTTTGACGTTGACCTACTCTGGGAGAAAACTAGAGACTACACGGCCAAACCACAGAAGTCTGAAGTGATGGGGACCATTGATTTGAGGACCTACTTTGATAATTGGATCTAATCCATGGCCAAGTTGACTTTGACCTACTCCAGGAGTAAGGAGAGGATTACACCATGAAACCCCCAAATACCGAATTCACGAAGTAACGTGGACCATCAATCCTCAGATCCCTCAAGATCCTTCTCAACCGTTGATCTAAGGACTCCATTGAGAGACCCTCTTAACTTCCCAACCAACCAGGACACTTTGTGGGAGTGACACATGGCCCCTTTGTCCCCTGTCAAATGTCGTCCATTAGACCTTATTCGTTGGATGAGAGGCTACGTGGCAGGAGACCCTACAGTCTGGAGACTTGGCACTCCAGAGGAACTTGGACAAGAGTATTCAAAGTTTAAAGACTCCCGAAGTCACGAACGGTGGAGTAAATCTCAATTGTTGGAGTAAATTTCAGTTGTTTATAGGTAGGGGGTGCGTGGCACCATATCCTATAGTCTGAGACTTTGGGAATCCGTAGGATTCAGGGTGCATTATTGTAGATATACTGAAAGGCCCAAAGGTCAGGCCACGTGGAAATCTTACAGGACTTCGAAAGTTCGGGACTCTGGGAGGTTTTGTGCATAGACAGAAAAGGGGTGCTTAGTGTCGAAGCACTAAATGTAGAATTATCCTTAGGAGTATGCCTTAACGAGGAGGAATATTCACTGCCATAGTTAATGGTGGATGGATCTCCACCATAGATATAGGAACGCTGGGAGATCTAGGACTTCAGGGAATTTTGAATGATATGTATAAGATGGACCCATGTGGCCCTTGACTAATAACGCATGAAGAGCTTCCGGGGGCAATAAATTGCAAACTAGAACTCAGATTTCAGTATGGTGGGGACTGTTAGAAAGTTCATGACGAGAGGAAGGTGATGAAGATCTCAGAATTAGGATTTGAGACAATTAGGGAAAACGAAATTATGATTCCCCACACATTAAAATAATATTTAGGGGTCGAGTGTGTTACAAATTGGTATCAGAGCATGGAAAAAACACTTGGCCTGCTTGGTCTCATGTACGAGTCATATAAAAAAATATTATTGGAGGAATTTAGTGGGTGACACCCTATCTTACCCATTCCTAAGAGGCTTATTTAAACCTCTACCAAAGAGAGGAATGAAACTTGCTACTGCTAATATATTTTTTGGAAATATGCACTGTATGTTGCTAATGTTCCAAATAAAGAAGCTGACTTCGCTTTGAAATTGTACATGTTGTTGTACAACCATAATATTAGGTTACCAAGGCTACAATGATCCTATTAAGAATATCACCGTTGAACATAAAAAAAATTATGCATAAGTTCCTTGAGTAGAAGGATGCAGATTAAAATTCAGTTGGGATTTTACCCAACAATATTGAATCATGCTAGACGGTGGAAGAAGAGACTCTCATTTCTTTGGGAAGTGATAGCCAATCCTATAGTAGTAGTATTATATTGATGGGCACTAATAGAAATACTTGGATGTGAATGGATTGAAAGGATCAATAGCAGTAATAACTACTTCTTCAATAAAGGATTAAACCTTGTATATGTGTATGATCTCTCACGATCAGAGGATTTATGGAAATGGTAAGGTCAAATCACTTGACCTATAATGAATGAAAATTGTTGTTGGAATAATCCAGTAAGCAAGTAAAGAGGAACTCTATATATTGAGAGAAATATTCATCAAGGTAGAAGTGAATTGACAAGAGAAA
>ML784432.1:156530-172960 GCA_009831015.1 Picea engelmannii
TTGAAATCAACACAAGGGCGCATGGTATGTGAATGTGGCCATGGATATTGGCACCTTGGATTGAGTTCACTTAATGTTGAATTACATTTTGGAAAGTTTGGTATGTTGAAATGATGCACAAGTAAGGAATGAGGTTTCCTTTCGTGTTTATATAGATTCCATGCAATTGTTGGAATTCACAAGTTAATAAATGTTTGTGATGCCATTTTAAATGTGTTGTGAGAATATATATATATATACACACATGAGAAACTAACAGTTTGTTTGGATGTATAAAGAATGAATTTCAGGAAGAAAAGGGTCTTGGATATGGATGTGATGAAAGCCCATAATGAAGATCAATTTCCCATTGATCCAAACTGCCATGGGAAGGAAAGTCCCATGCTTGTGAATCTGTTTCCTGTGTGGAACATATCTAAAACTGAATGTGGAATTTGGAAAATCTTTTGGTGACATATTTGCAATACAAATTCTGAATTTGAATATGATAATGATCTCTCATAATTTATGTATACCTGTGATACAGGTGAAACGAAAATATATGTCTAGGGAGGACAGAGGAAGGTTGTCAACATAGAAAGCATAAAAATGCCACTGAGTGGGACAGGAGAACCCTGTGGTAAGCCATGATCAACTATAATATGTTGTGTTGTGGAAATGAAGGACAGAGGGATGCCTCGACAGAGAAAGTCTGATGGACTCCTCGACTGTAAGGCTCAATGAAGTCTCTGAAATTCTTCTTGTGTGAGAAATCCTTGGAAAGGAAATATGGATCACCCGAGGAACTGTATAGCATAGAATGGGATGCCTGAGCCTGGGCATAGAGGGTGAGTGACTTCAAGGAAGAGGAGACTTTGATAATTATTATAAACTATCGATTGGGATCATGCGCACAATAGGTGTGTCCAAGATTTTTTTTTTGCCAAGATAATAAGAAAACCATGTGGATGTAGATCCACAAACTTCACAGATAAGTATTGTGATATATTATGAAAATTTTCCTCTTGAACTTTGTACAACAACAATCGTTGTCGCATGAAATTGTGATTAATGTGCTTGTTCTCCAAGAATTTTGAAGACACGTGATGAAGGCCAAGGGTATGGAAAGGACATGACCAAGAAAGAGGATCAATATTTATGAAGCAATTGAATGAGAAAGGCATGATAAGTGTTACTGAGAAAGAACACCGAGGATGGTGTTCCTTTTTAGGGGGAGGGGATTGTAACACCCGTGTTTCTCCCATATTGTAATTAATCATAAATAAGGATCACCATGCTATGGCATGGGAACAATGTAAATGTATTATTGTGTGAATTTCCAATAACTGACAATGGGGGTCAATCCTTGAATTATTAGCCATAATATCACTAGAGGAAGGAATGGGAAAATTATAAGAGAGTTTTCATTATATCAAATGACCCCAAATTTCCCCTTATTGGGAATAAAAAAACCCCTCTAGATCCCAAGGAGAGGAATAAATTAATGAAGGAAGGACCGTTGGTTGAATAATCAACCACCCCCATGAATCAAAGATGGTTTGGCTAAGGAGACAGGGGGTTGTCAGCCCGAAGTACCACAGATTCTTGCAGACCCGGGTTGACCTGAGTTTCCTTCTAACAGAAGAAACATGATAGGTCAAGAACCATCCTAGGAAAGGAAGAAAAAACATATACACACACATACAGTTCAAGGGGAGTCGTATGAGGCTCTACAAAGAGTAGGAGAGACACCAGACAAAAGTGCACGCACAGAGGGGAACGCGTGACCTAGATATACAAAAGAAAGAAGGAATGTCGAGAGATTGATGTTGAGGAAGCATCTGATAAACCTCATAGGGTTGTTGTGACAAAGATAGGGTCTCTGAGAAAGTCCATAACCTCCCTAGTGATATAATGGCTTGGAATGGGGGTGGTCAAAGCACTAAGAATGAATGCCTCTGAGCCTATGGTTGGGAGGAAAGGAGAACACCCTGTTGATACTGAGAGGGGGATGAATCAGTATCAAGTAAAATCTAAATCCTTTTTCAACTTGTAATTAAACCATTCAATTATATCCAATGAGAAATGAAAAATAGTATAAGAGTTACACCAATACAACATGCACAATATATGAGAAATAATCAATAGTTATTGTTCAAGGGAAGTAATGACTTCCAAAGGTAGCTACAAATTCCAAATCTAAAGGGAGGGATAAACCTCCAAGATGAAGATACAATCCTCCAATATCAAGAAAGGTTTGAACTCTCCATCCTTGCCCCTTCCTTCCACCCAAGAATATATTAGAGATAATAAAACTTTACATTAAATCATCACCATCAACCAACCATCACATAGAACCTGATAATGCTTCCTGAGACTTCTTCAGTTTTTGAAATTATTCAATTCTTGGAATACTCTCATCCTATAGATAATATTACTCAATGTATTCTCTAAAATGCCTCCAAGTTTCACTCCTTGAATCCTCCACAAAAATAAGTTATAGAAAGAAAGGTAGACTTTATTCAATTCTAGTTTATTCAGGAGAGAGAACTTGTACAGAATGCCCCACACTCACTTTTTAACATCAGATTTTGAAAATCTCACAAAAGACACTAAAGTCCATACTATTTCCAATGAAATTGATCCCACTTAATTTTGATTCTCTATGAAGAAGTTATGATTTTTTTACCCGGAACACTTGTTTATTGATTAGCTTCGAGACAGGTCAAAAACCCTATCTTCCACAGAGTGTATCTCCATAATTATAGTGAATAAAGAGATGAAAATTTTACCACTAATATCTTGATACGTATTCTCAATATCATAGAAAATTCACCATCTGAATCGTTCCGGAAATGTTTTTATAGAGAAAATGGTAAGATGACCTGTAAATAACATACCTTAGAACACATCACCAAAATACTTCATCCTCCCTTGAAATCCGGCCTTCTTTACTTTTGATTTCCTCTTAAATTCGACTTGTGTATCAAATGAATGTCTAATGATATTTATTTATTCCATTTATGTCACTTCCTTTTAACATTAGGGCCTACCTGACACTTTCTTATTTTGTAATTCTTTTCTTTAATTATCTTCAGGGCCTACATGTTCTTCCTTCTTCAATTCACTTTGTCATTTTCAAAAATTCATTTCTCCTCAACCATGAGGATCCACGTGACATGCCACATACCACCGGAAAAGACATGATGTATACTATCCATCCATGGGTGTTTTATTTGCATGTGCATTTTCCTTCATGTCCAAATACCTTCATCAATCTTGCAGTCCAAAACCAATGACTAGGGTTGACATCAATGACAACAACCAATCTTCCAACAATATCCCCCTTTGTCATTCATGGAAACACTCATGCTCCCCCTATCATCATGATCCCAATTTATCTCCCCCTTTGAAATCAATGGAAAAGGGTAGGGCTTCTCCCCCTGAGTTTAATGGAAAAAGGTAACTCTCTTCTTTGGGGTTGCTCCCCCTAAACATGTGGCACTCAATAATACTTCATCCTTATTTTTGGTCTTTGGGACTTTTTCTTCCTTGGAATCCTTTTGTGTGGATTATGTATTCTCTCTCTTCTTCATGTCTAGGATGTATATGTTGTTCGGTCTTCTTGTTGCAGTTGCAACCAATATTCCTGGGTTATTTTCTCTGATTTTACATTTTCGGGAGTCAAACGTAGGAGTGTATCCTTGATCACATATTTTACGAACACTGAGCAGATTATGCTTCAAGTCTTCAACCAATAGGAAATTATTTTCTTTTACATTTTTTCTTCCAAGATCTACTACACCTTGTCTAAGTATCTTGGCAGATGAGTCATCTCCAAATGCAACATTTCCACCCTTTCTCTTCAAGCTGATGAATTTGTCTTGATCCCCGTTCATGTGTGAAGAACATCCACTGTCTATGTACCATTCATCTTCTTCTTTACATTCTTTAGTGGTTAATGCTATTCAACAATCTTCATTTTTTGGAATCTCTTTCCTTCTCCATACTGTGGTTGGCATAGGGACATCTTTATTCATATATCTACAATCTCATGCTTTGTGACCAAGTTAATTACATTTGTAGCATACAATATTTTTGTCCATCAATGGGGTAAATGAATTATAACTTATGTTGACAAATCCACGATTATTTCGATATATTCTATTTACACCATTGATTTTTCTTACGTATTTGTTCCTTTCATTGATTCTGCAATTAATTGCCTTATGTCCAAAATTTTTGCAAGTATAACAATGACAAAGAAAGAAATTTTGATACCTTGGAGTAAGTGGCCTTTTTTGTGATGTAGTCCATCTAGGTTCATGGTATACTCTTCTGTATTTTCCTTCATACTGATTGAAGCTTCTTTGATTACTGAAGGTAGGACGTCTTCTTGGATATTCATCTATTTTGTAATCATTCCTTCTTTCTGGTATCCTCCTGCACTTCTCAACAACTGTCTGTGTAGCTCTTTCTTCAACCTTCTTGTTGGTATTTGTATCTTCTTTGTATGAAGTTTCACCCATGCATCCAAGATGTGTTAAGTCTTTTGGCACTTGATAGTTTCTTAATCTCTTCCTGAATGAGACAACTTCTTGTTCAAATTTCTCACAATCTTCTTCTTTCTTCATCATTTGGACATTCCTTACTTCTCCTATTCTTCTTTCTTCTTAGAGTAGAGTTTTCAAGTAAATGTTTTCTTCTCTTAGTTTCTCAAAGTCTTCTAATTGTTTCTTCAAGCTTACAACTGTATTTTCACAACTACCCAATTCACTTCTTAGTTTTCTATGCGTGTCTTTGAGCTTGCTATTTTCAATCTCAACATGCTTCAATTTTTTAAGATTCTCATCTTCTTGTTGAATAATTTTTGCTTCACGATTTTCTTCTTCTTCATTGGAATTTTCTTATTTAGTGTCATATCTTTCAATCCTTGGATGAGGACATTCAAATTCAACATGTCCTACTCCTTCACAATTAAAGAAAAATAATTGACCTCTATTTACTTCTTTGAAATCTGAGATGTTGTAATTTGCTTCAACTTCTTCTTCTTCTTCTTATGCTTCTTCCCTTTCATAAAGGTCTTGTAGCTTGTCCCAAATATCTTTTGATGATGCACATGATCCCACCTTGGATTTCACTGAATTTGTCAATCCATCCAGGATGGTATTTATTTCCAATTTGTTGTTCCTTTTTGCTTCCTTCTGAGTCGTAGTCTTTGGTTTATTCAAAGCATTATATTCTGAAGCAACTGAGAACCAAACATCTGCCACAAGATGTTACACATTATTTTCTTCATCCCTATGACCATTAATGATGTAAACCTATATGTTGCCTTCGGAGGGGTCAGTGGCTTGAGTTGTCGAAGAAGGAAGGGAGAAGAACTTTTCCTAAGAAAAGAAGTTGCATTTTCCTTTGTAAAAACCCTATGAAAAAGGAAGTTCACAGGATGCATTATAGCTAGGGTGAGAGAATGCTTGATTCTTGCAGGCTGCATCATAGCTAGGTCGTGAGGAGTTCACAGTCTTCTCTATAGGCAGGGTGAGAGAATGCTTACACGTGGGAAAAACGAGTGTTTTCTCGAATCTTCTAGAAGGAGAAACTTCCATGGTGAGGTGGCATCCGAATGGTTTGGATATTACTCGCTTTCATGATTTAGTGGGATCATCCTAACCTCCTCACCTTATCCTCTTCAACTTATAAAAGGAGAGGAGCTCTCATGGAGAAAGGCTAAGTTCGATTTGGCTTGGAATTATTAGCTTGGTTGGAGTGTCTTTGAGTTTTGCCTTTGTCAAGATATATTGTGAATATTATCAGATCTGTGCTCTCAGAATTCTTGGAATGGAAGTGTGTGGGGAACAAAGGACAGTTGAAAGGGACCTTATGACATCAAGGCCATGGTTGTAATCTCTCTTTCACATTTAATATGATACATTTCATTATTGTATGAGCATTGGAACAAAACTAGGATGGCGAGAGGAAGCGACGTTTAAACGGTATGTCACCCATCCCTCTTTAGTTAGTAAATTAAATATCTAAAACTTAAGGAAAGTGTCATGTTCTGGTGTGTTTTTTTCTTGGTCTAGGTGGATCTAGGGAGATCAGTTAGTGTCTACACCTACCGATTTATCCAATAACACAAGAGATTTCAAGTAATTTTCCATTCTATTACTCCAATATTAAAAATTTCTTCCATCAAATGGTGGAATCCCATTTGGAATTTTGTCTTCCATTTCTTCTTAGGATCTTCCTTCCAATGGTTAAATTGTACTGAAGGTAACTCGCTCTAATACCAATTGTTGATTCTAAGAGGGGGATGAATCAATACCAAGTACAGTTTAAAGCCTTTTTCAACTTATTATTAAACCATTCAATTATATCCAATGACAAATGAACAATAGTATAAGAGTTAAACCAATACACCAAGCACAATATATGAGAAATAATCAATAGTTATTGTTCAAGGGAAGTAATGACTTCCAAAGGTAGCTACAAATTCCAAATGTAAAGGGAGGGATAAACCTCCAAGATGAAGATACAATCCTCCAATATCAAGAGAGGTTTGAACTCTCCATCCTTGACCCTTCCTTCCACCCAATAATATATTAGAGATAATAAAACTTTACATTAAATCATCACCATCAACCAACCATCACATAGAAACTGATAATGCTTCCTGAGACTTCTTAAATTTCTGCAATTCTTCAATTCTTGGAATACTATGATCTTGTAGATAATATTACTCAATGTATTCTCTAAAAATCCTCCAAGTTTGACTCCTTGAATCCTCCCCAAAAGAAGTTATAGAAAGAATGGTAGACTTTATTTAATTCTGGTTTATTCAAGAGAGAGAACTTGTACAGAATGCCCTGCGCTCAATTTTTAACATACGATTCTGAAAATCACACACAAGAAACTAAAGTCTGTATATTTCCAATGAAAATTTTCCCATTTCATTTGGATTCTCTATGAATAAGTTATTATTGTTTTACCCGGAACACTTGTTTATTGACTAGCTTTAGGACTGGTCAAAAACCCTATCCACATAGTGTATCTCCATAATTATAGTGAATAAAGAGTTGAAACTTTTACCACAAGTACCTTGATATGTATTCTCAATACCATAACAATTTCACCATATGAATTGTTTTATAAAAAAAGTTATAGAGAAAATGGTAAGATGACCTGTAAATAACATACCTTAGAACACATCACCAAAAGACTTCATCCTCCCTTGAAATCCGTCCTTCTTTACTTCTGATTTCCTTTGAAATTCAACTTGTGTATCAAATGAATGTATAATGATATTTATTTATACCATTTATGTCACTTCCTTTTAATATTAGGTCCGACCTAACACTTTCTTATTTTGTAATTCTTTTCTTTAATTATCTTCAGGGCCTACATATACTTCCTTCTTCAATTCACATTGTCATCTTCAAAAATTCATTTCTCCTCAACCATGAGGATCCACGTGACGTGCCACATACCATCGGAAAAAACATGATGTATACTATCCATCCATGGGTGTTTTATCTGAATGTGCATTGTCCTTCATGTCCAAATACCTTCATGAATATTGTGGTCCAAAACCAATGACTAGGGTTGACATCAATGACAACAACCAATCTTCCAACACACCCACAGTCAGTTGGTTGGTTGTAGCTTGTAATAGATAAGTACTTATTATTCCTTGTGCACTTAAATTGGAATGTATGATTTGAATGTATGTGATGGTGATGCTTTGTGCCTCTCATGAAATTAAATATTATAATGTCTAACTGCTCTTATGTAAGTCGTTTATTTTGAATGGGTGTAAGTTGATAAGTTTGGCCTTTGGGATGGTTCAAAAATACCTTGCCATGTTTTAGAACTTAAGTTATGTTAATTTGAAAGTGCTTCCTTCAAAATAGTAGCCTAAGAGACCACAGGCTCGTGCCCATGGCCTTAACCAAATCTCAACTAAGAGTTGAGCTTACAGCTCGAGACTCATTAGAGGGTCCATATGACCAAGGTTTGGGAACCTTGTGCTAGTTCGAATGGTGATAATATCTTATTAGCTTCAAAGCTCCAGGAGTTTGAAACTCTAGGATGTCCCAACTTTACAACTGCCAAAACCTTTGAATCTCGGAGTCGCGAGGTGATGCGGGCCGTAGATCTAAGGATGCCCGAGAACTATCCCAACTGTTAGATATATGCCATATTCAATCCAGTGTTGACCACTTCAGGAGAACAAAGGTGTTGCAACCCCAAAACCTATGAATGTCGTAGTTGTGAAATGTTGTGATTCGTTGATCTAGGGAGTCCGTTGAGAACCCTTCTTGACCTATATGATCAACCAATGGAGGGTTTCATGCATAATACTTCGACAAAGTCCTACTTCTAGAGAATGGAGTTGTTGTAGCATCTAAAACTTTGAATGTTGAACCCATGATGTAACGAAAGCCTTTGATCCAAAGGTAGTTCAGGATGACTCGTGACCATTCAATCTAGATGGTGGTCAGTTCGGTGTTGACCTACTCTAGGATAAAACTAGAGACTACATGGCCAAACCCCTGAAGGTCGAAGTGATGAAGTGATAGGGACCGTTGATTTGAGGACACATTGGGTCCCTCTCTAATCATTGGATCTACTCCATGGTCAATTCAAATTTGACCTACTCAAGGAGTACGGTGAGGATTACACCATGACTCCTTGTCAATATTCGATCTAAGGACTCCATTGAGAACCCCTCTTAACTTCCCAACCAACCAGGACACTTTGTGGGAGAGACAAGTGGCCCCCTTGTCCCTTGTGAAATGTCATATGTTGGACCTGAGTCGTTGGATGAGAGGGTACATGGCAGGAGACTGTATAGTCCAAAAAATTGGCACTCCATAGGAACTTGGCCAAGAGTCTTCAAAATGTAAAGACTCCCAAATTCGTGAAGGAAGGAGTAAATATTAGTCGTTGATAGGTAGGGGATGCATGGCACCAGATCCTATAGTCTGGGAATTCAGTACTTTGGAGGATTTGGGGTGTAGTATTGTAGAGAGACTGAAAGGCCTGAAGGTTGGGCCATGTGGAAATCTTATGGGACTTAGGAAGTTTGGGACTTTGGGAGGTTTATTTCATAGAAAGAAAAGGAGCACTCAACACCAAATCACAGAACGTTGAATTATCCTTAGGCGTATGCCTTAATGAGGAGGAAGATATGCTGCCAGAACTAATGGTGGATGGATCTCCACCATAGATACAAGAACGCTGTGAGCTCTGGGACTTCAGGGAATTATGAATGATATGTATGAGATGGACCCATGTGGATGCCACATGGACCTTCAATAATAACGCCCGAAGAGCTTTAGGAGGAAATAACTTGCAAAATAGAACTCAGATTTTAGTATGGTGGCAACTGCTAGAAATCTTTTGACGAGAAGAAGCCAATGGAGATACCAGAATTAAGATTCGAGAGAGTTAGGTAAAACCCAATTATGATGCCCCAACCCTTAAAAGAGTATTTAGAGGTTAGGTGTGTTACAACCACTTTCACGACAGAGTGGGGGAGGTATCAGTATACAGTCATGCCCTTTGGAGTGAAGAATGCACCGACGATGTTTTCTAGAGTAGTGGTAGCAACTTTCAAGGATTTTATTCATAAGTTCCTTGAAGTGTACCTAGATGATTGGGTTGTGTTTATTCTATTGAAGGATCATATAGAAGTAATCAGGATGATGTTGGATAGGTGCAGACAGTGTCATATTTCATTGAACCTGAAGAAGTGTATTTTTGCGCATTGCTTGGAATTTTGTTGGGACATGTAGTGTTCAAACAAGGAATATTAGTAGATCCAACCAAGATAAAAGTAATTATGGAGTTAGAACCTCCTACATCAGTCAAAAAGTAGAGGGAAACGTTGGGTCATATAGGTTATTACAAGAAATTTATCAAAGGATATGCACAGATCACAATACCAATGGAAAAGTTACCAAAGAAGGAAGAAAAGTTTCAATGGAATGAGGACTTTCAAAAGGGGCTGGACACCTTAAAACAAAAACTGGTACTGTGCCAATTTTGATCTTTCCATATTGGAATAAATAGTTTCATGTACATGTAGATGCATCGTCCATAGTGTTGGGTGCAATACTATCTCAACTACGGGAAGGAGACATAGATCATTTGATTCCTTTTGCAAGAAGGAAGTTGTCTATAGCAGAGAATAACTATACCACTACAAAACGAGAAGGATAGGGAATGGTCTATGCACTAAAACAATTCATAGATTACTTATCGGGATCTCACTTTAGTATGTATACATACCATTCTACATTAAAATACTTAGTCAAAAAGCCTGTTTTGGGGGAGAATATGCAAATGGATATTATTATTTTAGGAATATAACTTTGAGGTTGTTATGAAACCAGGGAAGTTGAATGCAAGGCTAGATCGTCTTTTGCGCATATTGAAAGGAGAAGAGGTAGGAAATTTAGATGATAGTTTACCATATGCACATCTATTTGCAGTAAATATGGTTGATGATTAATTCTCAGACATCGTACATTTCCTAAGTAGAGGCATGGATCCACCATATATTACAGTAGCGCAAAAGAAACAACTGGTAGAGAAGGAAGTAGATTATCAGTTGATTCTAGAGAATTTATAAAAGTTGGGTATTGAGACGATGTGTGTTGGAACATGAGAGATCAATGATACTTAAAGAAGGACATGACAGGATTGTAGGAGGACATTATGCAGAGAGAGAAACTACAAAAAAGATTTTGTGCACAGGACTTTGGTGGCCTACACTTCATAAATATGCAAAGGAATATTGTCAGTCATGTGATGCATGTCAAAGAGTGGGAAAGTTGTCTAGGAGGGAAAAAATTCCTTTAAATCCACACCTACATTGCAAGTATTTGATAAGTGAGCCATATAATTTGTAGGAAAAATCAATCCACAAGAAACAATATCAGGGTAAAGGTACATTATCACTGCGACAAAGTATTTGACAAGATGGGAATAAGTCGCCCCAGATACAGATTGCACTGCAAAGATTGTTGTGAGGTTTGTTTTTGAGAATATATTTACAAGGTATGGATTTTTGAGCATATTACTCAATGATCAAGGAACACACTTTATAAATATGAAAATTGGAATATTAACTCAGGAGTTCCAAATCCATCATCAGAAGAGTACCCCATATCATCATTGGGCCAATGTAATAGTGGAATATTTTGATAATATCTTGGAGAATTCCTTGACAAAATTTGCAATGTAGGGAGAGACGATTGAGACTTGAGTGTTCCTGCAATGTTATGGGATTTGAAAATGACAAGTAAGAATTTGATAGGTTAGACACCTTTAAGAGTGGTCTATGGACAGGAAGTAGTGATTCCAATGGAGTTCATTTTACCCAGCTTGTGCATTACAAAAATCTTTGGGTTATCATACATTGGCACAATAGAGGAGAGATTGACATATTTAGTACAGTTTGAGGAAGATCGGTTTGTCACGGGTTTTCATCAGCAAGTGAAAAAGGCTAGAGAGAAGGCTCGGCGGAAGGATTGGCATGATAAGAAAATAAAACAGAAGAAGTTCCAAGTGGGATATTTGGTATTACTTTACGATGAAAAGTTGATGCAACATCCAAGAAATTTTATAATGCACTAGTTATGACCCTATGTGATTCAACATATAACATATATAGGTGCTACACAACTAGGAACCTTGAATGGATAAATCATTGGAGGAATGGTGAATGGAAGTCAACTGAAACTCTATAGAGATGACCAAAAATATGTGCAGTAATATGGGTTGCACTAGAACCCATCTATTATAGTAGTTGTACCATAGTAGGAAGGAAAAAACAAATACAAACAAATAAAAATTAGAAAAGGGAAGAAAATCAAATAAAAATGTATAGAAAACAAAAAGAAAAATATAACGGAGTACAAGGCCTTAGATATTTCATAGAAGGAATGGTTATCACAAATTATAATGGAACTGCACCAACTCACAAATGGATACATAAAAGACATAAACTGTGAAGCACATCGATGCAACAGTAAAAATTGTTGCACAATTTGGAAATGAAAAGATAGTTAAAAGAATTAAAGCACATAAATGATGGTTGTGAAGTGGGAGTGACAGGTCATAAAGGTGTGGTAGAGTATTAAATGGTAAAAGTCATCAAAAATCATGATAGATTGGTAGTACGAGGGAAAAATCACATGACAAATTCAATCATAAAGGAGAATTTAGTTAAACAATTCATCACCCTTGGTGGAAGATTGGAAAAGGCAGTTGAGTCCAGAGAAGATAGGTATAGTTGGCACAAAGGCACACAAACAATTGGAAGTCATTAAATCTAAGTCATTTTTGCATACGATCAGGAGAAAAACAAAGTGAACTAGAGTGAATTTAAGAAGCACCAGAGCCAAACCATAGCTACCCACTAAGAGACATAGAGATAACCTAGGAATATTTCATAGGAAAAGAATGACACCACCAAAAGTCGGAGCACCGTTTGTAACAACAAGAAAATAGATGAAGCGACCAGTAGCATCACTAGAGGCCGAGGAGGAAATCATTGCTTCTGCTTCGGCGCCAAAAAAAAGCTTTCATAGAGAGTACCTGCCATGATGGAAGGAAAATTCACCACCTATTACTGTACCAGGAAATGGGAAGTACCCATTTCCGATAGCACCAGTTTTGGCTGGTGTAAGAAGTGAAGAAGATATGCTCAGAAATATTGTAGGTTTAAATTTTATGGACCATGACATTGCAGACGCATAGAAATTTCCAGAATTAGTGAGAGACAAATATTTGTGCACTAGGGCATCCATGAAACAAGAGAAATCTTGTTAGAGCCACAAGAGTGGGCGTTGCGATTGGAGAAGGTAAGAATATTGAACTTATTGGAGATTTGACATTTCGGGTGGGGTGAAAAAACAAATGCCTGTGTCAAAATGTTACTGAGTTGTGTTCATGGGGGGGAAATCTGACTTGATCCCTTTGTATCAATCGACACTACGTTGATTGCATGCATTACAGGACTTCCAGAAAATGGCAAAGATCCAGGAATTTTGTTCAACAAGGCGGAAGAGCAAGCCCTATTCGAGTCAATGAAAGATAAATTTGACACATTTAGAGGAAAGAGGGGTCTGGATGTTAAGAGTATTAACGATAAAAATGTGAGGTTTGTGATGCTAGTATGGACCTGCAAGCTTCTCCAAAAATGTCACAAAGATGAACTCCCAACTGCAGTTATTGGAGCCACAGAAAAGTGTGGGGAAGGGGTCCAGATGAACTGGACCACCTTCTTGGTGGACTTGTTTTTACAAAATTTCACGGAGGCCTAAGAAAATACCATAGAATTCCATTACATCTGGTTGTTGATTCTGATTATGCGGGTAGGGTGGAAATAATTAGGTTATTACCAGCACATGTGCATATCAAGATGCAACTTTTTGGTTGCGAGGTATGCCAATTTATGGCACACAACGATTAAGTGTAGATAGAACGATAATAATACTACATTATTTGTTTACCTGGAGAACATCACATATATAGTGGCCAATACACCGCGCATATCAACAGATATAGAAGAGATATAAAAGGATATCGTGAGGTTTAGAGCTGGCATGCACCATATGTATGTGCAGGTTGTTGAGGTGAGCAAAAGGTATAAATATTTTCCTTGTTACTTTGGTTTATGATAATTTATTTGTTGACTTCTCTATTAATTTGAAGTAATTAGGAAAGAAAATAGTTAATTTTTTTTTTTTTGAAAATAATATTAAATAATATTAGATATTTTCTAAACTTTGGGTTTGAATCGCTTTGATTTTATGAAGAAATGGGAAATTGTTGTTAATCAAGGATAATAAAGAAGATAATAATGATACACAAGCCGTTGAAGACTAAAGGAATCATGCATAAGACGGTTCAAGGAAGATTGAATTTTATCCTGAAATATTCATAAAATAGTAAAAGCAATCTCGAGGATCTCTTGATCCTCAGGATAGCTTAATTCACTTGTCTTATTGTAATATATATAGAAGAGTGAACGATAGAGAGGTGTGCTAGAATTCCAATCTCCTAACTCTTGATACTCTGCACAACAACCCAGTTGTAAATGACTTATCAATTATGAAATTAATGGAAGTTTCGAGCATTTTCACCATTTCCGTGTACTGAGTTTTTCATAACAATATCTTATGAAGACCTTGGGCTGAGTCAACAAGAGTTATTGTCTTATCTGTATTTTTATCAATTATGTGGTAATTTTGTGGATTGATATTTCCTTTAGCAGTTAGAATAGATTCATTAACATATTGTTTCTATTATGAATTGATTGTGTTATTCCATTTGCAGAGATTAGTCGTTCTATTTGGAAATTATTGATTGTTGTCAATTTATCACTTGTTGATTATTTTCATTAAGTTTGCATTTGTTGTTTCTTCTCAAATATTGTTAGATCGTTTCTTCGTTATAATAGGTTGATTAATCACTGTTCTTTGAGAGATTGATTCATTGACGCTTTTGTAGATTAAATTGTTGTTTCTTGGATAGATGAATGAGTTCAGTAATTAATTGATGTTTCTTTTCAAGGTGTGTTATTTCTTAGAGTATATTTCATTTTGATTGAATTATTAGTTTCATATTTTTTAGTTAATGTGTGAAGAAACTAATTTTTACAGTAATTTAGATGAATCCAGATTTGTTGTAAATGAACTATCTACACGATTTAAGCCTCTACAAGTTATCCACATAGATTTTGTTGACAGTCTTGAGAGAAAAATACAAATCCTCGGTTGATAAAATTAATGTTAGACTAAGGTTGTTTTTAGGACATCTTTCACACCCAAAATTTTGGCACTGTTGTCAGGGAGATTGTCAAGGATAGTATAGGTTGCATCTATGAAAGGATGAGGTATTAAAAATGACAGGTAAGAACCTATGCATGAAACAAGTAAATGCTTGTGCCAACGCCTACCTTCAGCCGATGCATAGAGGTTACATAGGTGCATAGAGGTTGCATCAGTGTGTATGACTAAGAAGAAATGACCTGTAAAACAAAATCCCTTACCGAAAACTACAAAATCCCAGGGCTTGGTGGCCCTTGGAAGGGGCATTTTTATAGATGAAATTATCTGAAAGGTTGAATATCAAGCCTCAGTTGGACATCGAAAAGGTTCTACAAAACCCCCTCAAGAAACAAACTCACCAAATGTAGCTCACACTGAGGTTCATAGTGAAACTGACACTACTACATATTGAAAAATTTGCGAGGACCGCTTGCGACGAAAGTACTCTTTCGTCGCAACATGCTTGAGAAAAAAGTTTTTTTTTCTAAATCTACCCTGTGTTTGTCGCAATTTTGATGCCTACAGTTTGACTAAAATGTAATGGTCAATGTTTGTCTCATAAGCGACGGCCTTAGATTGGTCATCACATAAGCGATGATAGTCAACCATAATAATTTATTCAAACTTTACCGTTGAAAATGACTTGAAATAAATAGCTGTATATATATTATAGTTGTATATATATATATATATATATATATATATATAGCTCACTATCATCATAATTGCGATGATCATGACTTGAAATTGGCCTTTAAATATTTGACGATTTGAAGATGTTGTGACAATCTTTCTATAACAACGACGGTTCCGAAAGGGTATTTTTGTGTGGAAAAATGTCGCAGAATGTTGTTAGAGGTGGGGAAAAAAGTAAAGCGGGTGAAAAGGGTGATGGTAGATGTTATTGCCCTTGTAAAAAATGTTTCCTCAGACATCCCATAAGAATTTTAATAGCAACAACTACAAAACATTGTAGGAAATATGGTCACATTGATGGCGGATCGAATGAATATCGCACCATGGTAATTAGCTATATATTTATTATCTTTTTTTATTTTGTCAATTTTATATAAAATTATATATATGCATATATATTGTTTGAATGTTTTTTATAGTATACACTAATTTTGCATGATTGTTTGTAATTATAAAGTTAGAGTTGCCCTCTAACTTTCCGCAAAATATTGCACCAAGTATTAGTAGAAATGATGTTGTACAAGCTGAGGAACATCATCATGACCAAGCAAAATAGGATCTCATGGAAGAAGATAATGGGACAAATCAAGTTAATGATCCCATGGAAGAAAATGATGGGACAAATCAAATGATCCAAGATTTGTTTTCGCAGCCGGATGAGGATGGGGAAAATGTTGGTATTTATGATGAACCTCTATTAGAAAAGGAAAATAAATGACTTTATGCAGGATCAAGAGCAAATCTTCTCTCCGCTACATTGTTGCTAGTGAACTTAAAGGTTATGAATAATTTGTTGAACACTTGTATGACACAGATACTAAGGTATGTAATATGTTTCATCTCCTACTGTACATAAATGTTGATTTTTTTATATTTGTTTTTAGTGTTAATTAATGTGTAAAATAAGAA